>ML832687.1:52585-77890 GCA_009831015.1 Picea engelmannii
TTTGTAAGAATAATCTTGCTGGTTTTATACCAATTTGCTCAGACAACCCACTCTATGATTGAGTGAAGTTTTTGTTTCTATCTGTTTGATGTGGTGACGCTTCAATCACAATAAATGCTAACCCTAATTTTTCAATTCCTTCTCTACAGTCATATTCAACAGAATCTCATGTTGCAGTCAGTGATTGTATATTGTATAGGAAAAAGTAAGATATCAAATTTTACAACATTCACTAGATATTTCATCTCCGCACGCACTCCTTTAAAAAGTTAAAAAAATACGCAAGGAACATACGTGTAGATCAGGTTGTAAAAATATATGTTTTATAATATATACATATGCCAAGACTGTAAGGCTCCCCGCAATCCGGCCATTTCAGACGTTTTACCATGAATCATTATGGACATCGTCATATTAGTTTGAATTTAACAGTTTGAATTTAACGTCATTTGAGGGAAAACATAATCATTATCGAGAACTGTTTTTACTTGGTTTTCGAATGACCACCATTATTAAAAGAAATCAGATATTGTTAATTGTTTTACCTTTGAGATTTATATTTATATGCAATCCTTATCATTCAGGCCAATTACAAATCGTTGTTAAGGGCCATAATTCTGAACGATGGTTTGAGGAGGACTGCAGAAAGCGCAATAATTTCTTCTTAAGGTTATGGTTTCAATATAAATTAAATTAATTTATATATATAATTATTTCTTATTACGTTTATTAATCTTAGATCAAATTTTTTCCAGTATGAATAAGGGGAAGAAGGGGAAGATGATAAGAATATGTGTTACAAATATTAATAAAAAAAAATTATTGCATATAGAGTAGTTAGATGTTTTATATTTTTACAATTTTAATATGAAGAGATGTTGAGTTTTTATGTTATGTTTACTTTTAAAGGTGTATATTTATTGACGATGTGCACATTTAATGATCTTTTAATCATAAATTTCAAATTTATGGTTATTAATTAAAGATGCTAGCATATTCTTAGTGGTCCTTCCAAATCAATGAACGAGATCTTATGTTCAAAACTTAAAAGCTTTCTTTAACGTGTTTACTTTTTAACATTTACTTAATATGATTATTGTGTGACCATCTAATTGTTACGTTCAAATAATTAACAAACTTAATTGAAATTACAAATTTACTCCACTATTAACTTTTTATCATTTTACAGTATTAGATTTACATTTGCCCCCTTGTTAGTAAATAATAATAATGAAAATAAAACAAGTTCAATTAAAAAAACAATTACACTTTAAAAAATTAAATGTATGATTGATAAATCCAAATTTAAAATGAATCTACACTAAAAATAAATTAAATATATTTAAATTATTAATATAATATTATCATCTTATTTCATTCTTTGTTATGTAAATTTAAACAAAAAATATTTAATTGAAAATATATATAAATTATTATTTATACTATTCATTAATTCTAAAAATATTAATGAAATTTTTAACTTATAAAAATAAGATGAGCATATTTAAATGTACAAATATATATGTATAATTATGATGATGGTGTAAAATGAATATACATTATCTAATTAATTAATTAGATGTAATGAATTTTTTAACTTATAAAAATAAGATGAACTATTTAAATGTACAAATATATATGTACAATTTTGATGATGGTGTAAAATGAATATACATTATCTAATTAATTAATTAATTAGATGAAATGAAATGTACATGATGACATTTTATAACATTAAATTTCAAACATGTTATGAAACTAAATTATTTAAAGCATCCTAGGCACATTATAAGTACAATTATGATGATGGTGTAAAATGAATATACATTATCTAATTAATTAATTAGATGGAATGAAATGTACATGATGACATTTTATAACATTAAATTTCAAACATGTTATGAAACTAAATTATTTAAAGCATCCTAGGCACATTATAAGGAATTTTCAAGATCTCCATCAAGTTCCGGTGCACTTCCATGTTGGAGACCATGTTTGGTTGTAATTGTATAATCAATATTTTAAAGGTTAGATCCATCATAAACCAAAGTTGCTCCAATATGGTCTACATAATATTATATAGCTAGTCAATGATAATTTGTATTGGCTAGATTTGTCTTCCTAACTGAGTATTCATAGTATGATTGATGCTAGTAAGAAACTTTGTGAACCTACCTTACTAAAAGAACAAGTGTAGATCACTTATCCTACAGAGATTGTTCCAAATTTCAAGGATCCACTTGTTAAAGATACATTGTTGAATATTCACATTAGTTCAACTAGGCACTTTCAACATCATTCCTATCATGTTAGGAACCAAACAACTGCCTACTCAGGAAAAGTTGGTTTCTCATTCTTTTTTCCAAAACTCTTTCCCCCATCGAGTTGATAAAGTGGGGACACTTCCATAATTAAATAGGGAGGATCTAATGTATTATGAGAAAAACTATCCCAAGGAGTGTGTTGCTCCATAAAAACATGACTCAAAGGGGGGAAATCCATAGGCATATTAATTATCTAATATGTTCAAATAATACATGTAGAGTTGTGTTGATCTAGGTGGATATTAGTGGCAACCCACCTATTCCAACTGGCTCCTCTGCAATGATGACATTTCTTTGTAATTGTGGGTTATGCACTTCCGGAGCCATCATGAAGCCATACATAACATCCAGGTGGATATTGGTGGTCGCCCACCTATTCCAACTAGCTTATTTTTAAATTTTTCATGTCAATACATCTTTTTCTACTTCGAGAGTTGTTTTGGGGCACTAAACAGTGTTTTTTTGGCTTGCCACAGTCAAACTATAAACGAAGTCAAAGTTTGATGACATAATGTGTATTTCTCGAAAAGACATTTCCAATGGGTTATCACAAGCCTAAAACGGAGGTTGTATGCAAAGGTGAAGTTGAGGTACCAAATTACCCATTGGGGCCCACATAACTTTTGTCGTTTCATCTCATAGGGCTAGTTTTTGGATGTCTAGGGTTTTGACATTCATGAGTAATGTTAAAAAGGCCTATGGAGCCTCATTGTAATCATTCATCTCAGACACGTGCCCATAGCAGCCACATCTCTTCTCAGAGATAACTACCACCATTCGAGCAAGTTGTTTTCAGTTCTGGAGTTTTACAATTTCAACCTATTGTGTTTATTCAATAGAAGTTATTGTGCACTAGATATTTGTTGTTGTTCTTCATATATATGTGTTATTGTATTCAGTATGTTATTTATTTCATTCCGCTTATAAATCTGGATCAGTGGTATCAGAGCGGTCTCCTCTTCATTTATTTTTCTTCGTGGTTGTCCTCAACAAGATCTGGGTACAAGAAGTTGGAACTCGAACTAGTCGATCCTTTGCAAGATAGGTCGTGTCGAGCCCGATGATAATTCATGGAGGATGAAACTAAAGATGATGGAGCAAGAGATCCTTTTAAATTGTTGCTCGAGGAAGCCCTTGCGGGATAAAGGAACAAAATGATGGAAAAATTTGCACGGATCCTTCGATGGCTGCCCACAGGAGACGCATCTTCATCAAGTGGCCATGCAACACCCTTCAAGGTACAAGTAAATTTTGATATTCCATTATTTGAAGGACTAATAGATGCAAATGTTGTAGATAAATGGTTGAATTTTCTCGAAGGGTATTTTTCAGTCCACAATTTTTTCAATATGGAAAAAATTATTTTTTCACTCCTCAAGGTTGTCCCCCATGTTAAGGACTTGTGGGATACTTACTCTGAGTGTAGAGCCATAGAGGAATCTGCAATATTTGTGGTCTCTCCCACATGGGATTCCTTCAGGGATGTCATTAAAGAACAGTACTACCCTGTTGGAAGCTACAAGGACCAATACACAAGATGGACCACACTGTTTTAGAAAAGGGACCAGACAGTACGAGATTTCACCAATATTTTCCATACCCTGCGCACAAAATTGGGTATCAAAGACTATAAAATACATCTAGTGCTCAATTACTGTGATTGTCTTCATATATACATTCAAATAGAAATGGAGTTTTTATACATCCCGTCATTAGGAGTGGCTTATAGATATGTTTTCAGGATCAAGAAGAAATTTAAGCAGAAGAGGCAAGAGTTTGAATCTGCAAACTCCTCACAGTCCAAGGGAAAAGGTGACCCCAACCCACACAATAAGGGACAGAGCAAAAATGGCCCCTATCAGGAAAACCATTCCAAGCCACAACCCAAGAAGGGTAATGAGAATTCAAAGAAGGACACAAGAAAGTGTTGTGAATACCATAAAATCCCTTGGCACAACACCGAAGAATGTCGCTCCAAGTAGTCATTGGTGGTCGAGCTAAAAGATTCTGAGTCAGAGGCAGATTCTGACTCTAAATCAAATTCATAAGGAGGGAAGCGGACTATCATGCCAAACCCAGTGCCATTGTCACTACCACCAAAGTCCAGCCAAGTGAACCAAAATAACTAGAGGAAGGGGAACGCCTCTTTCACTAATAGATGTGGGTAAAGGGGGCTCCGCATTATTTCATTGTGGATAACGACAGTGAGAAGAACATGATCTCTGCAGAGGTCATCAAGCAGTTGGACCTATCAATGACACCGCACCTATATCCCTACACCATTGGTTGGCTTCGCCAAGGAAAAGATCTTTGCATCACCTAATAGTGTCGTCTTCCCTATGACATCAAGCCCTTCAAAGACGAGGTATTGTGTGATATTTCTCCCCTTGAAGTTTGTGATGTTACTTTAGGCCAGCCATATTTGTGGAAGCAACATGTTGAGTATGAGTCTAAACCCCGCAATGTTATTATTACTTTAGGTAGACAATTGTACAGGTCACCAGAGGTAGCATCGCCTACTGCTATTTCTTTAATCTCTACTAAGTAATGCAGTAAGGTCATTTATTTCACATACCAGGAAGTTCATCTTCTTTTTTATCCATGCTCACAGTAAGCATAAGGTCATCGCCACATCTGTGACCTTTACATAGAGCCTCTCTTTACAACAGAAGAAAGTGGACAGGATTGTGGAAGAGTACAGAGAAATCTTCTCCTCACCCACCAAGGTACCGATGCACTGCCAAGTCAAGTATCCAACTGATCTAACCCATATTGCACCTCTACCAAATGGACCAGTCTATCATCGCTCACTGATGGAAAATGACAAAATCAATTGTCAGATCCAAGAGTTTCTTCAAAAGGGGCACATCAGACCTAGCTCCCCCCCTTTCAGAATCTTGATTGTACTGGTGCAAAATAATATGGGACTTGGAGGCTCTACATTGATTACAGATCATTAAACAAAATCACAGTCAAGAGCCAACACCCAATTCCCTGAAGTGATGGTCTTCTTGACCAAATCAAGGAGCCAAATTTCTTCAGCAAGATTTTTCTAAAGTATATCTACCACCAGGTTCCCATCAAACCAACTAATGTATGGAAGACAAATTTCAAATCTAAAGAAGGTCTCTTCGAATGGATGGTCATGTCCTTTATCTTAACAAATGCACCAACAACTTTCACGAGGTTCATGGATGATGTATTGAGACCCTTCACCAACTCTTTTGTGGTGGTATATCTGGATGGCATCCTCATCTTCAATAGAACTTGGGAGGAGAACATGCAACATATTCAACATGTTTTTAGCACTCTGCGGCAGCACAAGCTATATGCCAACTTGGAAAATTTCTCCTCTAGAATGAACATGGTCCAATACTTGGGATACATTGTTGATGAGCATGGGGTACATGTGGATCCAACTAATATCCAAGTCATTCATGACTGGATAGCCCCAACCACACTAGCCTAGCTTCGAAGCTTCTTGGGACTTGCCAACTTCTACTGTCAGTTTGTGTTGGAATTCTCCCATATTGCATTAGCCCTCAGCCAAGTGACCAAGGGCGGTGGAAAGGAAAATTTCACACAGGGGAAGGCACAACAACGAGCATTTGATGATATGAATCATCGATTTTTCTCAACTCCAGTATTATCCTTACCCGATATGCAACGAGCATTCAAGATTGATATTGATGCATATGACTATGTTGTAGGTGAAATCCTCGCTTAACACAGTCATTTGGTAGCATACCATAGTGAGACACTTTTAGATACTGTTTAGAAATACCCCACCTATGACAAAGAAATGTATTCCATTGTGAAAGCCTGTCGTCAATGGAAACATTACATTTTGGGAAAGGAGACAATCATCCACACTGATCACAAGCCTTTGTAGTTCATATAGACATAGGGGAATTTGCATAACGGCCACAATCAAAAGTGGTCCACATACCTCCAACAGTTCCATCTCAACGTCAAGTATAAGACAGGGAGCACAAATCATATCACTGATTACCTCAATCGACTCCCCATTGATGCACTCACGACCATGCTCCATTCATGTGGGCATGAGGCATGTGAGCAACCCCAACTTTATCAATGATATCTTGACTTCACCACCACCTATAATATCTTGGGTACAAGTGTGAATGTCACTGATTTCCACATTCAAGATGGACCGTTATGCCATATGGGCCACCTCTGTGTTCCTGCAAGAGAGCGTGAAAAGATGATTTGGGAGGCTCAATACAATTGGATGGAAGGACATTTTGGCATGGAGAAACCTGTGGCCATTCTACATAAACAATTTGATTGGCCAAAACTTCGAATCGAAATCAACAAGTATATTAGATCTTTCACTTCTTGTGCCATTTTCAATCAAGCCATCAAGAAGAAAGGATTATACACCCCTCTTCCTACTCTTGAGAGGCCTTGTGAATCCATCTTGATGGATTACATGTCCGGCCTTTCGTCCACCAAGAAAGGTAATTATTGTGTATTTGTGGTGGTTGATCGGTTTTCGAAGATGGCCATTCTCATAGCCTGTAAGAAGAGAATCCTAGTGGAATATATTGCCAATCTCTTCTTCTAACGAGTGTGGGTCCATTTTGGGATACCATATACCATCATCTTTGATTGGGATAGCAGGTTCCTCAACACATTTTTTTCAAGCCTCTGGTCATTGTTGGACACCAAGCTCACTAAATCCACTTCTTTCCACCCACAAACTGATTTTCAAACAAAGGTTGTCAGTCAGACGATTGTGCACATCCTAAACATGTACAACTCCACGTACATGGGATGAGAGTCTCCCCTATGTTCAACACAGTTACAATAGGGTTCTCCATAGCTCCACTGGTCATAGCCCATTTCAGGTGGGGTTGGGATTCCAACCCTTGGATCCTAATGATGTTCCATTACCTCTTGCAACCACACAAACATAATATTCTCATGTTCAATCTTAGAATGAAAAATACACCAAATTATTTGAATAGATTCATCACATCCGCCAACATGTCCATGAGATTTTGCAGAAAGCCAATACTAAGTACAAGCAGCGCCATGATCAACATCGGGTACCGCACAAGTTTCAGGTGGGAGAAAAAGTTTGGTTACATTTGCAGAAAGAGCGCCTTACATGGCCTCATTAGAATCTCTATAGATATGTTGAGGTCTTATGTTATGTTAAATAATAAAAATAAAAATAAAACAAGCTCAATTAAAAAAACAATTACACTTTAAGAAATTAAATTTGTGGTTGATAAATCCAAATTTAAAATGAATATACACTAAAATAAATTAAATATATTTAAATTATTAATATAATATCATCTTCTTCTTTCATTCCTTTTTATGTAAATTTAAACAAAAATTATATAATTATATATATATATATATATATATATATATATATATATATAAATTATTATTTATACGATTAATCAATTCTAAAAATATTAATGAAATTTTTAACTTATAAAAATAAAATGAACATATTTAAATGTACAAATATATATGTACATTATGATGATGGCCTAAAATGAATATACATTAATTAAATAGATATATGATGAAATTTTTTAACATTAAATTTCAAACATGTTATATTGAGATGAATCGAAGGCTTAAATAATTATGAAACTAAACTTAAGTTTTGTTTTTGAGTGTGCAGGTTTTAATAGTTAGTTATAAATTTGTTTAATTTTTACGTAGATAACTTGTTTATAAAACATTTAATTCATCATGAGGAACAAATAAAATTGGAATAATAATAGAAAAGAGTGTTGGAGTGGATATTTATAAGATCAAAATTAATATTAATCATTATAAATAAAAAGTTATGATTCATTCTGAAAAATAATTAAAATATTAAAAGAGACTTTATATGTTTTACATTATAGCTACAATCATGTAAATTAGTTTACTAATTTTTCACTCTTTAAGGCATGTTATGGGTACCAACTTCTTGCCCCATATTGATTACCTATCACTTTTGAGACTTACTCTTCTTCCCACTAGTTGAAGGAGTAACATAGCACCTCCCATTTTGTGCATAAGTTTCTCCATATTCATGAGTAGGTAACAACAACACTCGAACCATCCTAGGCACATTATAAGGATTTTTCAAGATCTCCATCAAGTTCCAGTGTTCTTCCATGTTGTGGGCCATGTTTGGTTTCAATTGTATAATTTTAAAGGTTAGATCCATCATAAACCAAAGTTGCTGCAATATGGTCTACATAATTTATGTAGCTAGTCAATGATAATTTGTATTGGCTAGATTTGTGTTCCTAGCTTAGTATTCATAGTATGATCGATGCGAGTAACTTGAAACTCTGTGAACCTACCTTACTAAAATAACAAGTGTAGATCACTTATCCTATGTAGATTGTTCCAAATTTCAAGGATCTACTTGCTAAAGATACATTGTTGAATATTCACATTAGTTCAACTACGCACTTTCAACATCATTCATATCGTGTTAGGAACCAACCAACTTCCTACTCAGGAAAAGTTGTTTTCTCATTCTTTTTTCCAATACTCCACCCCTCATCTAATTGATAAAGTGGGACACTTCCATAATTAAACAGGGTGGATCTAATGTATCATGAGAACAACTATCCCAAGGAGTGTGTTTCTCCATAAAAACATACCTCAAAGGGGGGAAATCCATAGGTATATTAATTATCTAATGTTTTCAAATAATCCATGTAGAGTTGTGTTGATCCAAGTGGATATTGGTGGCCACCCACCTATTCCAATTTTCTCCTCTTTATAGTTTTTAGTTCAACACGTTTCTCTGTAATGATGACATTTCTTTGTAATTGTGGGTTCTGCAATTATGGGACTATCCTGAAGCCCTACACAACATCCAGGTGGATATTGGTGGCCTCCCACCTATTCCAACTAGATTATTTTGGAATTTTTCATGTTAGTACATATTTTTGTACTTCGAGGGACGTTTTGGGGCCCTAAACAGTGCTTTTTTGGTTTTCCACAGTCAAACATTAGACAAAACCAAAGTTTGATGGAATAATGTTTAGTTCTCGAAAATATATTTCCAATGGGTTATCACACACCTAAAATGGAGTTCGTATGAAAAATTTACAACTCTGGGAAGTTGAGGTACCAACTTATCCATCGGGGCCCACATAACTTCTGATGCTTCATCTCCTAGGGTTAGGTTTTTGGATGTCTAGGGTTTTGGAATTCATGAGTAATGTTAAAAATGCCTTTGGAGCCTCATTGTAATCATTCATCTTAGACGAATGTGCATAGCAGCCACATCTCTTCTTAGAGATAGCTACCACCATTCGAGCAAGTTGTTTTCAGTTATGTGATTTTACTATTTCAGCCTATTTTATTTATTCAATAGAAGTTATTGTTCACTGTATATTTGTTGTTTTTCTCTATATCTATGTGTTATTGTATTCAATATGTTATTCATTTCATTCCACTCATAAATTTGGACCAGTGGTATGAGAGCAGTCTACTCTTCATTTATTTTTCTTCATGCATGTCCCCAACAAGATCTGGGTATAATAAGTTGGGACTTGAACCAGTTGAGCCTTTGCAAGATCGGTCCCTCTAATCCCAATGAAATATCATGGGGGATGAAAAGAAATATGATGGAGCAGGAGATCCTTTTAAATTGTTTCTCAAGGAAGCCCTTGCATGACAAAGGAATGAAATGATGGACAACTTTGCACAGATCCTTTGGTAGCTTCCCACAGAAGATGCATCTTCATCAAGTGTCCATACAACCCCTTTCATGTAATATCCCCAAGGAAGAGGCCGAGTTGTATTTATAAATTTTAAACATCTTTTGTAGGCTTTCGAGTCAAGTGTTGATAAGTTGGTGGGCTTATGTGTTTATTATGCCAGAGAGCCTAAGTGTTAAAGGCCAAGAGCCTTATTTTGTATATGTAACTATGCATATCATTAATAAAATATAAACATCGTTGCGTGCAGATAGACCATGAATAAAGAGTGATGGGGGACTAAGATTCCACAAGGTTGGGTAACGGAGGAGGCTAACTGTGTGGGCCTAGGTGCTAAGCTATGGGACTTACGTCTAAAGGAATAATATTTATTATTAATTCCTAAAGGCTAAAAGTGGACATGTTGAGTGTTGAGTGTTTTTATCCTAAGTCCTGGGAGAGGCAACGTGTGAAAAAGGAAACACATGTATCTCTAGGAAGACAAGTGTTGACCTAGGTGCATGCAGTTAAAATTGATGATTCAACCATGTTGGAGGTCATTCTATCATTATGTCATCCTCCACCTGAGTACGTTGGGATCAGGGGCGTCTAAACCCGTTTTGCCTCTGCGTATGCATTTTCTTACCTGCACACAGGGAAGTAAACCCTCACGGGAAGGTTGTCCGTTCGGCCATTCTCCCAGCCTCCACCTAAACCTGAGACCTCCATCATTGACCTATGTGTTTTGATTCCTTGGCACACACCCTGAACCAGTGGAAAACTCATGGACTGAGCCGTGTCTCCTGTGAAGTCTGAGCACCCTGTAAATGAATTGTGTTGTGTCTTAGTGTGGAATGTTGTAATTTTTGGATGTCCATACCCAAATTCCTGTTGGTGTTTTCACCATGAGTTAACTGAATTGTTATTTTTTTTTTTGTTATCCTCACCTTGTGGAAATTGAGTTGAAACTGGTTGAAGAAGCGAGTTGTCAGGCCCATGGTAGAAGAGGCAGGTTTTCAGGCCTATGAGAATCTCTCTCCATGTGAGAGATTTTATTGGCAAGTGGTTTTCTCTTAGAGAGAGTCTAGCACCAGCTACAAAGATCTGAGAATTCTTGATCCGGCCTGTTGTCGAGACCCAGAGAGGGAGGTGAAGAAACCGATGGATTTTTCTTGTGAAGGCGTATACTCCCGAGTGGAACATGCATGTGGGGAATGAGAGTCTGTGAGTAGTGGGCGTAAGAAGGCTCCTAGAGAGAATCCTTCTATTTTCTCTGTGCAGTTTTCCTGTAACCTCAACCTAGTCTAGGATTCCCTTGCCCTGGGTGGAGCTTGGTCCCAGCTCGAGGGTGACCCACTGCTGAGCGTGATGAGAAGTGTGGTCTAAGGCTGGGAGGTTCATGGAAGGTCTGCACATAGTTGGTGGTGTTACTCCAATTGAAAAGATAAGTATGAGTCTGTGCTTAATTTATCTGTTATGCATGTATGTGATGCTTTAATGTTATCATGTATTTCATTGCATATATGAACTACTGAAATATGAGACCTGGCGGCTTTGCATTGATTACAAAGCATTAAACAAAATCACAATTAGGAACTGGTACCCAATTCCCCGAATTGATGACCTTCTTGACCAAATCAAAGGGGAAAAGCTCTTCAACAAGATTGACCTAAAGTCTGGCTACCACCAGGTTCCCATCGAACCAAATTATGTATGGAAGAAAACTTTCATATCTAAAGAAGGTCTCTTTGAATGGTTGTTCATGCCCTTTGGCTTAAAAAATGCACCAACAAATTTCATGAAGTTGATGGATTATGTATTGATACCCTTCACCAACTCTTTTGTGGAGGTATATCTCGATGACATCCTCATCTTCAACAGAACTTGAGAGGAGCACATGAAGGATATTCAGTAGGTTTTGAGCACTCTACGATACCACAAGATATATGGGAACTTGGAAAAATGATCTTTTGGCATGAACATGACCCAATAATTGGGCTACATTGTTGATGAGCATGGGGTACATGTGGATCCAGCTAAGATCCAAGTCATCTGTGACTGGAAAACCCCGACCACACTAACCTAGCTTTGGAGCTTCTTGGGAATTTCCAACTTCTACTGACGGTTCATGTTGGGGTTCTCCGATATTGCATGGGCCCTCAGCCAAGTGACCAAGCGCGGTATAAAGGAAAATTTTGGATGGGATAAGGCACAACAACGAGCATTTAATTATCTGGATTCTGAAGCATCACTTGTGCTTAGCTCTAGTACTCTCCTTACCCGATCTACAACAACCATTCAATATTGACACTGATGCATCTGATTATGTTGTAGGTGCAATCCTCACTCAGCACGGTCATCTGATAGCATACCATACTAAGACTCTCTTAGATATCGTCTGAAAATACCCCACCTATGACAAGGAAATGTATTCCATTGTGAAATTTCGTCGTCAATGGAAACATTACATTCTAGGAAAGGAGACAATCATCCACACTGATCATAAGCCTCTACAGTTCATACAAACACAAGGGAAGTTGTAGAACGACCTCCATCAAAATTGGTCCACATACCTACAGCAGTTCCATCTCAACATCAAGTATAAGATAGGGAGCACAATTCATGTCACTGACTAACTCATTCTATTAGACATATTGTCATTATTGTCAGCAGTCTATGTCATTATGATGTGATTATGAGTTGTTATTAACAACATGCATAGGAATCTACCTAAAGCTCAGGAGAGGAAGCATATTATATTTCAGTAGATCAATGCAATATAGAAACACCATCGAGATCAAATTCCCAATAGATAAATGATCTCAATCAGTTAGAATCCAACTACAAAACCAAAAATATCAGAAGGGAAAGCGCATTGCAAAAACGTGATCGGGATTGAAATCCCCACAGTAAAACTACAAAAGAATCAAGGGAGAATCATGTCCACTGATGTATATTTCGAGACAAACTAGGATCATCATATCTGGGAGTTATAGAGGGGGACCTTCGAATCAAACATCTGATTAAGTCTTGATCGATGGATCTCAGTAAGGGAAGATCAACGGCGAGGAACCATTGCGGGATGCAAGGGTTGGAGTTAACGATCGTTCAAGTTTTGGTTCTGAAATAGACACCGACTGTTGATTGTCACCTACAAATATATATACAGTTGGCATCAATTCCACTACCCTGAAGCCCCAGAGTCATGAATAGTTGAAATACCAAAAATCGTTATTTTATGATAAGATTTTGGTGTCAAATATGGATCTTTATATGAAGTCAAGTTTCTCAAGGTTTATTCGAGAAATATCACTTCGTAGAATTGAGAATTTGAAATGAATAAAACAAAGTCCCGAAGGCTGAAATAAATCTAGAACATTGATCTAGAACTGATCACAGTCGTTGGATCAAGGATTCACGAGATACCTAATAGTTGAAATCCCAACAACCATTGGATCATGTTAAGCTTTTCACATCAAATATGGATCGTTAGATGAAGTCAAGTTGTTGGAGCTTTATTCGGGGAATCTCACTTTGGGAGAATTGAGAATTGGGAATGAATAACCCAAAGTCCTGAAGGCTGAAATGAATCTAGATCGTTGATCTAGAAATGATCACAGTGGTTGAATCAAGGAATCAGATGAACCTACGAATGTTAGATCCAGGACGAAGACATGTGCCACATCAAGGGATCCATGTTAGCAAGGACATGTGGTACAATCATATGGTGACAAGTGTCTAAGTCCAGTTAGAATTTTAGGTACACGTAATTCACAAATCTAAGTGACATGTGGCAACCACTCAGCTACTGCCAAGTAAGCAATGACATCTGAAAGTTACATCACTACTGGAATTTGTCCTTTGGGGGAAACCAACAACTACTCAAAGCCATGAAGTTTGAAGTCAATGTTAACCATTGATCTAAGATCCTATGGATTCTCACATGATCATTATATCAAAACATGACATAAGCACTCCCATGTTGACCGCTTCGTCGTTGACAAACTCTTGTAGAAATTGGAACAACAATTACTTGGACCTTTGAACCCTTGAAGTTCTGAAGTGAATAGTGGTCATCCATCTCAACCTTTGATTAAGTCACAACAATTTGATTAAGTAGTGGAATGATAATTAAGGGTTGAAGCTAGACCGTTGATTTGGTTCCGGGAGTCATGCTAACCATTGGATCAATACTTGTGAGAAGTGAACGAGAACCATCCACTCAACTATAGATCAAATCATGGCCATCAATTTGTTTGACACCTATGGACAAGCCATGATCGTCCATATACAGAAGAAAAAATATCGACCATCCGATTTACTTTGGCGAAATATAATCTAGAAGGTTGAAATATTGTAGAGGTTGGAAGTCCCAAAGTCACAAAGTAAATAATGGCCATCCATATCAATGTTTGATTAATTCATAGTCGTTGGATTAAGCAGTGGAAGGATAGTGTAAGGATCAAAGCTAAACCATTGATTTGGTTCTAGAAATCATGCTAACCATTAGATCAATCCTTCTGAGAGGTAACTACTTCGGGGAGTTGAAACTCTAGAATATGGATGAGAGATAAATCACTCGAAGGTCGAAGTACTACAGGACTAGGTTCCAACCCCGGTCATGGGTTACGAACACATAAGCCATGAGGCACTGGGTACATCACTTAATTAATAATCCTATGGTTTTGAGAATATGGTCACATGTAAATGGTTTGAAGGAAGTGCCTCTGCAGGATTCAATTTCTGCAATATTTTTAGAGACATGGAATCGATTTAAAAGAAATCGATCCATACCTATGATCGATTTATGAAAAGCACACTCACTAAATTAAAATCCTTCACAATAATGTTTGAATAATAATAGAGATTATTGTTAATTTAAAATGAAGAGGTGTGATGGTCCAAACACAGGGACACAATTCTTCATAAATCACACCATTTGGAAGATTATATAAATGAGAAAGAATGGTGATAAAAAAGGGTTTTTGTGGTCCAGATCAGAATATCAAAACAACAACAGAGTCCAAGAAGAAGAACTGATGATTCGTATGAAGTGAGGGTCGAATGGAGGATCATGGAAGGATTCATATCCTTTACTAAGTAAGTGTAATTTAATGTATTTGTCTCTTCCTGGATTGGTTCCCTAAAGATAAGGGAGTTGGTGCTTCCTAGGGTTGCTTCTCTAAAAACAAGGGAGTTGGTGCTTCCTAGGTTTGGTGCCCTAAAGATAAGGGAGTTGGTGCTTCTTAGGGTTGGTGCCCTAAAAACAATGGAGTTGGTGCTTCCTAGGGTTGGTGCCCTAAAGACAAGGGAGTTGGTGCGTCCTAGGGTTGGTTCCCTAAAGAAGTGGATTTGTGTCTCCTAGATTTGGTGCTCTAAAAAGTATTGGTGTCCTTCACTATTCTTCATAAAAATCCTTGTAATTCTTATTAATTATATATATATATATAATTGATTTTACAAACAAGTCCATTTTTTATATATTGTGGTAATTAACAAAATATAAAAGTAACTGCTAATTGTTGAAAAGGGGTAATATTGATTCAACCCCCCCCCCCCTCTCAGTATTCCAACAATTGGTATCAAAGCGGGTGCCTTCAGCACAGACTAAAAACCTGGAAGGTAGATATTAAAGATGGATCAACAAGATAGAATGTCTAACAACAAAGAACCATTGTTCAATGGAGGTGGCTATGCTCTATGGAAAATAAGAATGAAAAACTTAATGTTGGCTCTTGGTTTTGATATTTGGCAATCTGTTGTAGATGGATACATTGCACCAACTACTCTACCCAAAGATGTTGCAGGAAAGAAAATCTGCAATGACAACTCAAGAGCAGTTAATGCAATTCTAGGAGGGTTGACAAATTCTATATGTGTGAAGTTTATGCATTGTATGTCAGGAAAAGAAATCGAGGAAAAATTGGAAGTTGTATATGAAAGAGATAGAAAATCCAGAGAATCCAAACTACAGACCTATAGAACTCAATTTGAAAATATAAAAATGAAAGAATAAGAGAACATTGTTGAATACTTTCATAGGGTAGATGAAGTGGTTAATTCAATCAGAGAAACATGAGAATAACTTAGATATAAGCCTATTGTGCAAAATGTACTAAGGTCATTACCTATGAGATATGATGCCAATATTTCTACAATTGAGTATAGGCCTGATCTTGACACACTCACAATTGATCAACTTCATGGAATTTTTATAGCATATGAAATGAGAACATGAAATGATAAACTACCAAAATATGAAACAACCTTTAAGTCATCTAAAGCAAAGAAGAAAGATGAAGATTATTCAGACATATCCGATGTAGAAGAGGCCAACTTTATAAAGAAACTCCAGAAAGGATCTAGAAAATATAAAGGAAAGTTACCCTTCAAATGTTTCAATTGTGGCAGAATTTGACATTTTGCTAACAAATGTCCCTATCCCAAGCTGGAGGAAAATTATGAAGAAGTTCACAACCAAGAAAACCAATACAAGAGGAAATTTTATAAGAAAAAGAAAGACTTATACTCTAAAGAAGACATCAGTTCTTTAGACATGAGTGAAGATGAGAATTCAGAGCTTCTATTTATGGGAATGAATACTCAAAATAATGATGTAGCTGATGAAGACTTTTTTTAATTTGAAGGATAAGTAAACCTAGAAGCAGAACTTATTAGTGCTCTGGAGGAACTAAGAAAGTATCAAAAAGAAGAACAAGTTACTTATGGAATAACTTCAAGAATTTGAAGAATCACATCAATCAAAATAAATAGATGCATTACGAACTATCAAAGAATCAGAGCAGATCATCAATGATTTAAAATCCCAGCTCATGGAAGCTAATAAAATTGAACAAGTCATTTTAAAACAACTTTGTAAAAAACCCAACCCCTGAGTGGCTTTCCTAGGGATGGGGCCTCAAAATTGTGTTCTCCATAAGTGATCAAATCCTTCATTCGGGGTCTCTACCACATTCTTCTCGTCTAGATTTTTCCAACCACAACCTACATGCTCAAAAATCGAGCCCAGAGCCGACGTATATATCTCTTCGAAGTTCTTTGGGCGTTTATTGGTTGAGGGTCATGTGGACCCACCTCACACTTACTATTTCCAAATTCTTTTCTCCACGGTGAAATACCATCCCCTGTATGATCCCATGACTGGACTTACTCTCTTTATCCTATATCAGTTCTAGAGGAATTCGACGTTTCAACACTTCACGTCTCTTTACTATCTACGCACGAGACCACCAGGAGTTCCGAACTTTCGAAGTCTCGTAAGCTCACCACGTGGCTCCAACCTTTTGATCGTTCAATATCTCTACCATAATACATCCCAGATCCTATGGAGTCTCGAAGTCCCAAACTCTCGAATTCCCAGTTATTTCACCAACCACGTTGGCTAGGAGGACACGTATCAGTAACTAACACGTAGGAGGGGTCAAGGTGGCAGATGTTACATTCCAATGTACCTATAAGGTACATGATACACATGAATATAGGTGACATATGGTAGGTCAAGATGGGGTCCACATCACCCTATATGACATCACTGCACCACATCAACTCAGACTGACAGACTTCTAACATTCCTCATATATCACGGTCGAGATCCAACCACGTAGGTTTATAGATCTACAACTCTGGTTACCTCGGGCCTTCGGTGCTCGGGAGTGTTGCGATGAAAACTCCTTTTATCTTTCGAAGTGCCCAATCTCTTAACTAAAGGGGCTAGCGCCATGCGTCCCTGGTATATTGACAGCTGGGAAAGAACCCAAAGGATCCCATGATCTAAGGTTTTGGGTTCTTTGCGGCTCTGGAATTCAGGGTTTTGGATCCCGATTTAGTTGGTCATATAGGTTCACCTAATCACCTAGGGAACCGCCTAATGTTGGTCAACCTTATGGGTAATTGTAACTCTTGGTTGTCTTCGGTTGGTTTATGACTATGAGGGCCGACAATACTTTGAAGTCTCAGACTTGCGAAGCTCCGAAGTCAGAAGGAAATTATCTCCCTTAGGCTTAGCCTAAGGTTCCTAGGTATTGGTCATATGGGTCCTCTCGAACAGATCTCGTCTGCTAATATTCCAAACGAATATATTTCCCTTTTCGAGGCTTGAACCTCCCTATCCTTTCTGAGATTTATCATGAAATGGTTAAGGGCTTGGGCCTGAAATCCTGATCTAACGATAAGGATTCTGAAAGAGGTATCCTCTTCAAACGGAAAGGTTCAGTTTGAGACGATATCTCCTATATTGGTCGTCTTACAAGCTTATGTCCCAGGAATCCTCATGAGCTAAGATGGGGCATACATACTATCCGTCAGAAGCATAAGTTCACCAGGAAATGAATGCATACACATATCATAATCATTCCCCACATAAACCATTTATAAATACACATGTATACATAAACCCATGCATTCATCCATTATTTCAGTTAAATACATAAAGTAGGAAAATACTTATCAGAACCATATAACGTGAAACAACTGTTGAAAGGGGTGTCTTTTTCCACCCAACCATAGGCATAGTCACTCTTAATGGATTTACCACTAGACACCCCTTAGCTAGACCACAATGATCTACGATAAAATAGTTTCTTTCGACTCAACGACAGTAGGGTTGGAGGTTACTCTCCTCCTCCAGCAGGATCATGGCGACAGGTTACACAATACCAACCAAGGAGGACCATCCTCATTTATCATCTTGTATCATAACCTCGCTAGTCATTTCCCTACGACCAGAACACTCATTCACCAGTTCTTCCTTGAACCCCAAGAGCTTAGCCTCTCATCTCTGCACTCATCCCAGGTCTCCCTGTACCCACAACACCTTCCTTTCTTTCCTTCCTCAACAAGATTGTGTGTGGCTCGAATTCTCATTCTGTGGTCAAGTATGAAAGTCTTACATATGGGTGCTCTGCCCCATCCTCTCATTAACTCTTGAGGATGTCTTTCCACCTACCATCCTGACTGTAATTCATTTCTGGGGCAGAGGACTATTTTGGTCTTGAGAAATTAAATCTAGTAAGGTACTGGTTTGATAGAGGTTAACACAACCATTCCTGGTCCCCTTCACCATCTATTTTCATATCTTTCGTGGTCTTTCTTAGTACACCCCCTTTCAGCAGTCATGCAACACTTATCAATTTTATATTAAATAACAGAATTTACATTCATTGACCTTTTATACAAAGTTCCATCAAATCAAACATTCACACATATTGAGTTTTCCATATTCTCTTGGCCATTATAGTTATATTTACAAACTGGGGGAAACAGGGTGTTACAATTCCCTTCCCTTTAAAGGAACATTGTCCTCTATGTTATATCTGTCAACATGCTATGTATATATAGAAGTGACCAAAAATGGATATTCTTGTCTCATGGCATCCTCCATTTCCCATGTAGCCTCATCTGGGCCAAAGTGTTTCCACTGCACCTTGACTTATGCAATGGTTTGGTTCCTGAGTGGTGTTTCCTTTCTGTCTAGTATGCACTGGCAGGATTTCTCCCTTTGGCTCCACCTGGATCACAGACCAGACAATTATATGATTAGAATCATGTACATGTTTCTTCAATAATGAAACATGGAAAGCATTATGTACCTTTATTGTGGGAGGGAGTGCTATCCTATAGGCTACATGTCCCACTCTATCTAATACTTCAAAGGGTCTATAATATCAAGGTGCCATCTTGGCACAAGATCCCATTCTTAGGGAACTCTTCTTGGGTCTAACTCTAATATAGACATGGTCTCATGTCTTGAAATATCTAGGAGTTCTCTTTCTATCGGCATAACTCTTTTGTCTATCCTGAGAATTTTTCATATTTTGCTTTATCTAAATCACTTGTTGTTACATTTCTTTCAGCATGTCGGGTCTGATTGTAATTATATCCACTGGATTACTTCAGTTGATTGGAATCTTGCACTGTCTACCTTAGAGGATTTGAAATGGATCATCTTCAGTGACTCATGATAATCGTTGTTGTAGGAAAATTATACCAATGGCAGGTAGTCTTCCCACTTCTTAGGCCGATGCATTACATGCATTCTTAACATGTCTTCTAATATTTGGTTTACTCTTTCTGTATTACCATCAGTTTGAGGGTGATAGGTTGTGCTAAACAATAATTTAGTCTCAAAACCAGCCATCAAGGATTTACAAAAGCTTGAAGTGAATTTTGTGTCTCTGTCAGATACGATCTCCCTAGGCATGCCATGCAGTCTGAATATCTCCTTCATGAAAATGTTGGCAATATATATCGCCTTGCAAATTGATTTGACAGGTACGAAGTGAGAATACTTGCTCAATTTTTCCACCACTACCATGATGGCATCATTCTGCTTGGCCGATTTTGGTAATCCATTGATGAAATCCATGGATATGGTTTCCCATTTTCATTATGGAATTGGTAGAGGCAGTAACAACCTTGTTGGGTGTCGGTGTTCTTCCTTAACTTGTTGGCATTCTAAACACTTATCTAGATAGTTAGCTATGTATTTTTTCAATCTAGGTCAATAGAATTGTTTCCTAGTGGCCGTGATCATTTTTTGATATCTTGGGTGACCAGTATATGGTCTCTTGTGCATTTTGTGCATTATGAATCTCTTAAAGTCATCACAACTTGGGATATACATTTTTTTTCTGTAAGTCAACAGACCTTCCTCCAACATCTGATATCCTTCATACTTTATCTCTGTGGGCTCTTTCTTTAGATATGATGTCACGGTCTTGAAGAATGCATCTGTTTCTTATGCATTCCTGACTCTTTCCCTGATATTCATTTCACAGGTGCTCACTGCTGCCAGGTGAATTGTTTTCACACTTTTTCTAACGGCATCGACCATCCTATTTTCCTTTCCTTTGATGTGTTTTATTTTGAAATCAAACTCACTAAGGAGAGCCATCCACCTAGATTGTCTATCATTGAGATTTAGTTGATCAAACAGGTGCCTCAATCCACAATGGTTTGTCATAAGTACAAATCTCCTACCCATGAGGTAATTCCTCCACATTTTTAAAGCATGCACTATGGAAGCCAACTCTAGATCATGGGTCACATAATTTATTCCATGATCATTCATTTTTCTAGATTCATATAAAATTACACGTCCTTCTTACACAAGGACTCCTCTGAGTCCTTCCTTGTAGGAATATGTACATACGAGGAAATCATTATCAGGGTCTGCAATATTCAGCATGGGTGCATGGGTCATAATGTATTTAAGTGCCTGAAATATTTCTTCATGTTGGCATAGGGGTAGAACTAGGGTTCAACACTACAACATCACACCAACAAAACCCTAACTACCGACCCTTTCAACAAAACCTGCGAAGAAGATGAAGTCTCACTCAAGGTAGAGGCAGGGCTGGTTGCAGGACTCAAGTGTCTGCAACCTTAGCTGGGACACAGATATGTGATTATACAACTTAGTAAAGAACTTAGCACCATTAGTTCTTTAACATGCAATCATTATTTACTTCACTGATAAATCAAGGCCTCGCAATACTCACAGTAATCTACCATATATGAGTGCTTAGCATAAGTAAAATAGGTCGGACATAACTGATCAAGAACTGAGAATATTCATGTATATTATATCTAACATCCCATGCATCATTAGCACTAAGCATAAGCAGATCTATCTAATCATCTCAAAGCACTAAGAAAAGAAGACATAAACACATTTTGATAAGCGCCAAGCAAAATAAAACAGTGATTATGTGGTTCACCCCTCTCCTGGGGCTATGTCCACCAACTCTTCTTATTTATTATCTTCAATCATTCATGTACATGCACAGAGCCATACAAATCCCACTCCGCATAGGACAGGATATCTGCGCGCACCTCACCAGATCCTCCTTCCCCGAGTTAGGTTACAACACAAAATCTTTTACTCAATCTCTTACAGTCACTTGTACTTAACCTTGCTAGTCTCACACAACATGCACAGAGCATATATAACTATTACTTGCACTTGGCACTTAGCTCATCGGCTTTTTCCTACATCGCCTAGGTATCTATTTATACATTACAAAATAGGCCTAAAAATGGGTAAAACCATGGGCTGACATCCCTTTCCCATTACATATTCCCAACAACCCAAAAAGAGGCCCAAAAGGGGGTCGAGATCCCATGTTCTCCGCTTTGTCTTGCGCTCCTCCTTCGACAGGCTGTCGAAGTCCCAAAATAGGTCAACATGACAAAGAAACTCCCAAAACTTGGTCAAAGGCCAACAAGCCCCCAACACTAACATGTGACTCGTCCTGAGCCACTTCGATCTGACCAATTCTACCTCAAACACCTCGAGCTTGGATCAAGATGATTTGACTTTCTGTTTTGTTGTAGCCTATTTCTCGGTGAACTCCCAGATCAGGGTGTCGTTCATCGGTCCTTCTAGGTGATGCTCTACTGAGAGGATGACCTGTTCAATCTCTGCTCCTTGGCTCTCAACCTCTATAAATAATAGGCATGCCTGATCTTACATAGGTTAAAGTCGTTGAATGACTTCCATCACTTTAATTTGAAGCATATGAACCTGTTGTTGAGTTGTGCATTTTTCATGTGATCTCTTCATCCTGTCTACAGCTGATGGGGCCATTAGTTGTACATGTAGCGTATCCACATGTGGTTTTGTTTCTTGGAGATGCGACTCCAACATCTGTAATTCTCGATTCTCTATAAGATTTTCGTATGTCTGGGCACTCTGATTACTTAGCTTCTTTCACTCCAAGGAAAGATCTTTTAATATGCCAACTGCACTGTGAGCAGTTGCTTCTCACTGGTCTCTTATCTCCTGAGGGGTTTTGGGTACAATGTGGAGTTCTAGATCTGTGATGCGTTGTTGGAGCTTATGGATTACCTCTTCCAATTGCTCCACCTACTATGGAATTTGGTCCTCGATATAGACTTCAATGATTGTCATAGAGAAAAGTGCTCTATTGACCCTTTCCTTAACTTCAAGTTGCTCAACAAGAAATTGTTCCTTTATTTGTTGTAGCTCTTCTTTCTCTTCATCAAAATTCTCTTGCATAGCAAGCTTATCTCATTCTACATTACTGCGTTGTTCTAACAGAGCTCCCTGTGCTTGCACTAGAGCCTGGGTGGCTTGTGTTGTTTCCTCCTGTGCTCGTCGAAGGTGAGCTTCGACCGTATCAACAATTTGGTGTAGTTGAGTTGGCTCGTCTCCCATTTCTAATGTTCCTACCGTCAGGGGCATAGTGGATACTACGCGGCTGGACTATAGTGCCTGGTTCACTTCTTGAAATTTGACCTTGATGTGACTGAACATCTCCTCCTTATTGGCTTCCTGCTTCTATTCTATCCTCAGCGAAGCATATTTCAGTGCAGCGATGATGAAGTTGAATTTGTCTGAGGTTAGGGTGGTCTCAAACTTGGTTCTAGTTTCTTTCATTTTCTTCCTTGAATAAGGCTTCGAAGGGGAAACCTTCCTTTTCTTTGAGGGATCATCTTCATCTCTTAGCGGTGTGACCTCGTCTTTCTTATGTTCAACTTCGGTGCCATCTATCTCTCCGCCATCACCTCCTCTCTCAAGTGAGATAGAAGGAGTCTATGTTTAAGTGTTTTGGACATCATGGGCTTCTTCATTCTTCTTGGTCTTTCTCTGTCCAGGTGTATCAAGCATGGCTTCTCGAATATCAAAATCAGAGCTCTTCGCAGGGTCAATTGGGATGAGAAGGTCCACTGACCACTCCTTAGTAATATCTTCTAAGTCTTACTTTGTTATTTTGTAGTAGGAATTCACCTATTGGTGATTCTCATCAACGTGCAGTGTGATGTAGATGAAGTGGTGATCCACACTGAATTTCATCAATGGCCTAAATCTATGAAGTGTGTTCGGGGTGATGTGAGGCGTAGCCTAGATTGTGATCTTCAATTGATTGTAATAAGTGTGGAAAATGGTATTCGACTGCCACTACTTTTTCATGTTGTTGGAGTACCACAACGTACTAAAATTCATGGCCAGTGGCTCAAAGGGCTCAACATCTAGGAAGGTTGCACCTTCCGACATCTCCCATGTGATGAAACCGATTAATATAAGTAGCCAACTAAAATGGAACTCGTACCCTTGGTCCTATGCTTCCCTATAGTCCATTTCTAGCTGGCTCACCAAGTATTTGGCCCAATTCATATGTAGGCCCTTTGCACACTTCCCTGTGAGGTCTACTACAAATCCAGTCACTTGTGTCGGTTGGTTCTTGTGAACTAACTTTCCTGTGATCAGCTGATAGGAAAGGTGCACTACACCGCTATCGATAGAGGCTACCTTGTAGCCTCGTGTGCCTTTCTCCACATCACCATAAGTATATTTTATCCTCTGGGCGAGAGAGAAATATGTGGTCTTTCCGAGGTAAAAATCCTATGGGTCGGGGCCCTACATGCTTATCCCTATGATCCTATTGATCAAAGTCAGATCCACTATGATGCATCGGTTAAACCATAAGTATCCTCCATGATATCAGGACAACAACAACTTGATGCACATGTTCACTTCTTGATGCCTCCCAAAGTGAGGAATATTCATTACATTAAATAAGGTTGACCACGCGAGGTTCTGGGTCCATTATTGAGTGATAATATTGGAGTTCTTTCCTTTGGTTTGTGTCGGATATTTATGAGGGGAAAGCATACTGTAAATATTCTTGTCACCGAGGTTGAAGTCACTGAACTTCAACGTGGTGAGCTTATCCTAGTCGGCAAGAACTACATGCACTTATTTCGGAAGGTACACAGTGATCAAATCATACTCAAATTCGAGGGGTACATTATCATGAGTGATGGCACCACTTAGAGGTGGTAGATAAACAAGTAGAATGCTCAGAATCAGTTTAGTGTTCACAAGATCATCTCTATGCTTAGTTCTCTTTTCGTCAGATGGCTGGGATGGGATGGCTCGAGCAGTCTACGGGGAGGCTTGCACTCCTCGTATCGATGATTCCTATACACCTGTAGACAGTCCTCTTCTTGACATGGTCCTTTCATCCATTAAGTCGATCAGAAATTATGTCGTAGTTGCTTGTTCGGTAATGAGATTTTTGGACATACACTCTCGGGATGTATATATCGGGTTCTCAAAGTAATGTGGGCACTACAATAGGGTAGAAGGAAAAGGCATAGTGATCACTGGGCAATCTTAATCAAGTCTGTGAGCTCAAATTCTCAATTAGCAAAAGTGTTCTCGTTGCATAGTGCGGCGGGATAAATAGACAACTTTTGTAATGGATCGCTTACAATGGATATGAAGGCTTCATTAACTC
>ML832688.1:17981-38329 GCA_009831015.1 Picea engelmannii
GTCTTCCCGTGAGGGCTTTCACCATAAGGGGACCACTTTGGAGTTCATCCATATTTACTTCTTATCAACCATGACAAAAAAATAATGAGTCATATTTACATCAAACAATATTGGGTCCATTACCCAAACCTTTGTGCTACGGGCCTTTCTTCAAGGGTTGGCATCAATGACAACCAACCTTAATCAACATCCTTGATGTCAAGATATTGTAGGTCGAGGCAAACACTAGTAGGAAACAATACCTCTAATATTTGTGTGTCATGCAGTTCCAAGGATTGGAGCCGAAGCAGGTGTCCTGAGCCTGTGAATGTTTCACTTTCACCTTCAACCGCTTTAAAATGCAGTTCCTCCACTTTGTTGAACCGGCTTACGTCCAACGTCTGAAGTTTTGCAAAACCACATAGTCGTTCTATTTTCCTCAATTTACGACAACGGATCAATTGTAGTGTTATGAGTGCATTTGGAAATGTTTCAACCGTGAAAAACCGGAGGTCAATCGAGGTTTGGGTTTCGACGATTACAAACGCCGAACACAAAAAACAAAATGCAATGAGAATTGCTGATTCACGAAATGAAAACAGACTGTGGGCCCAGGTAGATCGGAGTTCGAGGTTCGGGGTTTGCAAATACACAATTCAAAGACAAAAAAAAACAACAATCGTTGAATCATGAAACACGAATAAGTAGTGGGCCCAACACTTTGGGTTTCGGCGTTTGGCAAAACAAAAGAACTCCGCACACATTTAACATGCAAGTCTCGAATGCGAAATAGACTTTGGGACCCACCACTTCAGGTTCAGAGTTTTGAAAAACAAAATAAATCTGTGTGTTCCATGCGCTCCAACAAATAGCGATATGAAAAACGTTCTCAAAATTCAACAGAGAGAACACCTATGAATACAAAGAAAATTTTTCATTCAATATGCTTTCAAGCTTCTTGTCTGTCTGTGCGTTACATAATTACAATTCAACTGTGGTATTTAAACACTAACAAATTACCCCTTCAATCCTCTAAAAAGTTTAATCAAGGTGGTGATGGTGTCTAGTTGCCTTGAAAGGTTAAGGCGACCACCGTTTAAGCTATGTAAGACAAAATTGTAATCGATGGTTAATCCTTGAGTCTTGAAGGGTCAAGCCACTGATTTACCATTTGCACAGAGGCGGTGAAATGATCACATCCTGACATACTCCCTCTTAATCATTTCAGAGCAAAACAAACTGAAAATATGTAAAACAAAATTGTTGTAAACAATGCATTACAACATGCAGACCCAATATTTCTTCTATGGATTTTAAACAATTCATTTCCCAAAGGATTCGTAAATATGTCTGCATATTGTTCTTCAGATCTACAGAACTGAACATACATTTGTTTACCATTTACCAGCTCTCGAGAATGAAATGATACCTTGTATCAATGTGTTTACTCTGTTTGTGAAAAACATGATTCTTTGACAGTGCAATGGCAGATTTATTGTCACAGACAATTTGGGCTGCATCATTTTGCTCATGAAACAATTCATTCAAGACTCTTCTCATCCACACAACTTGACATGCAGTTGCAGCTTTTCAAACATTCTCTGCCTTAGTATAAGATAGATTCACTATGGATTGTTTCTTTGATGCCCATGCCACTGCTCCAGATCCAAGTCTGAACACATACCAGAATGTGCTTTTCCTATCATCAATGGAACCTACAAAATTACTATCAGTATATCCGATCATCTCAAAGTTCAAGCTCGATGTGTATCGGATACCAAAATCAGTTGTGCCAGCAATGTATCTCGGGATCCTCTTTCCTGCTTGCCAATGAGTACTCTTTAGAGTCTCCATGAACCTGGAAATCAAACTTACAGCAAACATAATATCAAGTTTGGTTGTTGTTAAGTACATAAGGCTTCCAACCAACCTTTTATACAGAGTTGGATCAACATATGATCCCTCATCATACTTGCTAAGTTTAATACCAGTTGCCATTGGTGTTGCAACTGGTTTACAATTCAACATTCTAAACCTTTTCAATACTTCATTTGCATAGTTAGTTTGAAAAATGAAAATGCCATCATCAGATTGATCTACTTCAATTCCAAGAAAATACTTCATCAATCCTAAATCAATCATCTCAAACTCTGTTTTCATGGCATTTTTAAAATCATGCACAAATATATCTCCAGTAAAAATCAGGTCATCAACATACAAACAGACAATCAAAATTTTACCTTCCCGGTTTATCTTTGTATATAGAGTTGGTTCACTTGGACTTCTGCTGAATCCAACAATGATCAGGTATTCATCAATCCTGCTATACCAAACTTTGGATGCCTGCTTCAATCCATATAAAGTCTTCCTTAACTTGTAAACTTTATCTCTATGCTTATCAATCTCATAACCCAGAGGTTGTCTTACATAAACCTCTTCTTCCAAATATCCATTCAAGAATGTAGACTTCACGTCCATCTGATGCATGATCCATCTATTATGATCTGCAATAGCTAAGACCATCCTCATGGTGTCAATTCTTGCTACAGGAGCAAATGTTTCATTGTAATCAATACCGGGTTGCTGACTAAACCCCTAAGCTACAAGTCTTTCCTTGTACTTTTCAACTTCACCATCTGCATTCAACTTAGTCTTATAAACCCACTTAACACCAATATTGTTCTTACCTTCAGGTAAATCTACAAGATCCCAAGTGTTATTTATTTCAATGGAATCAATCTCCTCATCCATTGCTTTTATCCAGACATCCTCTTTAGCAGCTTCATCAAAACTTATAGGATCACATGCCATTAATGAAAAATTTGAAATCTAATCTACTTCTTCATTCTGATCATACAATTCTCTTAAGATTCTAGTCTTCTGTCCTTTAAATTTGTTTCTTAATGAAGCTAAAGTGGTATTTGATTCACTACTTACCTGTGAATCTGATTGATGTCCACCATGTCCAGATGGCTCACCACGCTCATTAGTTATGGGTGTTCTAAATTGAGATGGGTTGAAATCTGGTGCTTGCCTTGTTGGACTTCTTGCTGCAAGCGTATGTGCATGTGGAACCATCTGTCCATATCCTTGAGCCTACTCATATCCATCATCATCTTCACGAGGTAACACAACTCCATCTAAAATTGATTTGTCAATACTTCCATCCCAGGCTTCATCTTCTTTAAATTGAACATCTTTGTTGATTACATATTTCTAGGTGATGGGATTGTAGAGTTTATATGCCCTAGACTCTTCACTGTATCCAACAAAGATACATCTCTCACTTCTGTCATCCAACTTCCTCCTCATTTCTGCAGGTACATGCGCAAATTCAACACATCCAAAATTTTTGAAATGAGAAACATTGCAAGGCTTACCATCCTAGGCTTCCTAAGATACACTATCCCTCACAGTCTTGGTCGGACTTCTATTCAAGATAAAAATAGAGAAAATAGTTTCATATCCCCAATATTCATCTGAAATATGCTTCTCTTTCAGCATGCTTCGAGCCATATCCATGATGGTCTAATTCTTCCTTTCAACCACTCCATTCTGCTGTGGAGTATATCGAGCAATAAACTCCTTTTTAATTCCATGAAGATCACAGAATTCAATGAATTCATTTAGTTTATATTCACCTCCTCTGCCAGACCTTAATATTTTAATGGTTTGACCACTCTCATTCTCAACCATAGACTTAAACTTCTTAAAAACATCAAAGGCTTAAGATTTATGTTTCAACAAATACAACCAAGTCTTCCTACTGAAATCATCAATGAAAGTCATAAAATAAACACAGCCAGATAAAGAAGGTGTTTGCATAGGTCCACATAAATCTGTGTGGACAATTTCCAATGGAGCTTTTTCTCTGTAGGAAACACCTGAAACAAATTTCTCTCTGTGATGTTTCCCAAGTATACAACTCTCACAAGAGCTTGTAGGTTGTTGGATACAAGGAAACCCCTTTACCATCTGCTTCTTCTGTAATAGATATAAGTCACCAAAATGTAAATGACCATATCTCAAATTCCATAACCAAGATTCATCTAAACTTCCAGCTTTATAAGCACTCAAAGAACCACTCAAATCATTTCTCATAACAAGTGGAAACATTCTATTCTTGGTCATCTCTACTTTTGCAATCAACTGTTTGTTGGGTAATTTATCATAGATTGTACATACCTTGTTCTTGAAGAACACTCTGTACTTTTTCTCCAATAGTTGTCTAACACTAATAAGATTGCATTTTAAACCAGGCACAAAATAAACATCATCAATATTTATTTTCTGATTATCCTTAGTGTAAACTGGAACTACACCTTTACCATTAACTGTAACCTTACAGTCATTTCCCAGTTTTACTTCAGACTGAATACTATTGTCAATAAATGAAAATAAATCCTTATTACCAGTCATGTGGTTATTGCAACCACTATCCAAAAACCAAATATCATTTGTACTTTCCTAAGTGACATTACAGGTCAAAAACACAAGATTTTGATGATCCTCAAACTCATTTTTGATATGTGCAGACTGCTTTCCAACATCTACCTGCTTCTTCCAACATTTGTTAGCAAAATGTCCAAACTTCTTACAATAATAACATTGTACTTTAGTTTTATCATACCTCTAATTTTCTTGCTACCAGGGTTTGTTGTTGCTCCCTCTTAAAGTAGGAGGATTCTGCTGGGACTTCTCCACAGACTTTGATTTAGTTATGTTGTCCCATCGACCAGAAAATCGACCTTCTCTTCCACAATTATAAGACCTTTCTCTGCCACTGCCTCTGGTAACATGCAGTTGGGATTTAAAAGCATGCTCCAATGATCCTTCTTCATATCTAGATATCCTATATTCATGAGCAACATGAGAACCAGTTAACTCATCAATTTGCATTTGACTTAAATCCTTAAATTTCTCTATGGGAACAACAACAGGCTCAAACTTCTTGGGTAAACTTCTCAGCACTTTCTCAATAACTTTCTTATTCTCAACATCATCTCTATACTGCCTGAGCTGGTTCACAACACTCATCACTTGAGTCATGAAAGTATCAACACTTTCATTATCCCTCATGTTCAGATTTTCGAAGTCCCTTCTTAAGTTTTGCAACTTAACTGTCTTCACCTTGGACACACCTTGATAACAGGTTTCAAGAATGTCCCAAGCCATCTTCGAAGATGCATCACTAGAAATATTCGTAAAAATGGATTCATTTAATCCTTGCTGGATTAATCCAAGAGCCTTGTTATCCTTTTTCATGTTTTCCTTCAGCAAAACACAGTCAACATTAGAGAGAGCCAATTTTGTTGCTATATCAGTTGGCTCAGCATAACCATCAATAACATAAGTCCATAAATCTTGAGAATGAAAAATTGTCCTCATTCGAATATACCAAGAGTCATATGACTTCTCGCTCAGAACAAGAACCTGAACCTGAGAAGAACTACTACCAGATGCAGCCATTTATATAAAAATTTGAAAGAAATCAAATAAACCTTCACGCAGGAAAATAAGAAGGTGAAATTGGGCACCGAAGGGAATTCTCAATACTGAATTGAGAAACTGACAGGATGCACTGTAGGCTCTTATACCAAATGTGAAAAACCAGAGGTCAATCGAGGTTTGGGTTTCGGCGATTACAAACGCTGGACACAAAAAACAAAACGCAATGAGAATTGTCGATTCGCGAAATGTGAACAGGTTGTGGGCCCAGGAAGATCGTATTTTGGGGTTCAAGGTTTGAAAACACCCAACACAAAGACAAAACAAAACAACAATCATCGAATCGTGAAACACGAATAAGTTTTGGGCCCAACACTTTGGGTTTCGGCGTTTGGTAAAACAAAAGAACTCCGCGCACATTTAACATGCAAGTCCCGAATGCGAAATAGACTTTGGGACCCACCACTTTGGGTTCGGAGTTTTGAAAAACAAAAGAATTCCGTGTGTTCCACATGCTCCAACAAATAACGATACGAAAAATGTTCTCAAAATTCAACAGAGAGAACACCTCCGAATACAAAGAAAAATTTTCATTCAATATGCTTTCAAGCTGAATTACAATTCAACTGTGGTATTTAAACAATAACAAATTGCCCCTTCGATCCTCTAAAAATTTTAATCAAGGTGGTGATGGTTTCTAGTTGCCTTGAAAGGTTAAGGTGACCACAGTTTAAGCTATGTAAGACAAAATTGTAATCGATGGTTAATCCTCAAGTCTTGAAGGGTCAAACCACCAATTTATCGTTTGCACAGAGGTCGTGAAATGATTACATCCTGACACCAACCTCAACCAGATCTTTACAATCCATGATGTCAAGATATTGGAGGTCGGGGTAAACACCGGTAGGAAACGATACCTCTGATATTTATGTGTTGTGCAGTTCTAAGTGTTGGAGCCGAAGCAAGTTTCATGAGCCTATGAATGTTTCACTTTCGCCTTCAACCACTTTAAAATGTAGTTCCTCCACTTCGTTGCACCAACTTACATCCAACATCTGAAGTTTTTCAAAACCACATAGTTGTTCTATTTTCCTCAATTTAGGACAATCGATTAATTGCAGTTTTATAAGTGCATTTGGCAATGTTCCAACCTCCACCAGATCTTCACAATCCCTGATGTCAAGATGTTGGAGGTCGGGGTAAACACTAGTAGGAAATGATACCTCTGATATTTGTGTGTCGTGCGGTTCCAAGTGTTGGAGCCGGAGCAGGCACCTGTCCAAATTACTCAATGTTCCTTTGTAAAAGTTTGCAAGTATAAACTTTTGCAATGTTTTAACAATAAAATTATTGGACAAAAAATGGATTAAATAATATTCTATCCTAAAATGGGAATCACCCCACATGGGTTGTTAGCCTACCTTCTTCTCCCCCAAAGGCACTAGTTGAGTCATGAGTCATGGAAACCACTATAGAATCATTCAAATCTTTAGGTTGGTGATGTGTATGAAGGAGATTGATGCATGTTATGATGTGAGTTGCTAGGTTAGAGACAGTGTCCAAGGAGGCCGGTAATTCCAATTACTTTCCCTGTAGCATGATCAAAGAATTCCTAAGTCCAAAGAGATGCTTGTTGACATTCATAGTGTTCTAGTCTCTAACTTCATTTGCCTCTGATTTTTTCTAAGCCATGCACTTCTTCCACTTTTCCCATTCCAAAGTGAAGGCAGTGACCATCATGCCCATGGATTCCACGATGTGTCTTTTGTTGAAATATTGTAACTGCAAAGAATATTCTACCTATTATTGAGTTATTATTAATTAGATCAATTCCCTTTTGTGGATTGATCATGCCAAGCTTTGTAAATGACCAAATCCCATTTTGTGGATTGGTCAAACCCTAATTATATGTTGCTAATCAAGAAGTCATCCCCTAGGCCTAATTAAAGTGGTTTTAGCCAATAGATGAAGAATTCAGCCCTGCCCAGTGAAGAGACACCTCCCTAGCGCCTGCCAGCTAGTATAAATAAGAGAGGCTAGTGCCTCATTTGATCACTCACTCAAGTCACTCACTCAGTTCACAATTTTGGAGGTAGTTTCAATTGGGAGAAGAAGGAAGAGAGAGGCACATTGCTCAATCTTGGTTGTTCTCTAGTGTTTGGTATTTTATCTTGGCATTGTATTGGAAATCTATACTAAGGAAGTTTTGTTGGATTTTCTCCCCCATGAGGGTTTCCCAGGATAAATATTGTGTTTCTCTCATTGATCCTACCTATGCTATTGTTATCTAGTAAATTGAAAAGAAACCTAATAATAGCTCAAAACTTAGCATGGTTTTAGAGCTATACTAAAGAGAGAATCCTTCACTGGATAAGCAAAAACGTCATTGTTGTCGTACAAGAAAATTAGGACATCTTATTGGAAGAGAATTTCAGCCTAAAAACTCATAAAGGAAGTGCGCGCTAGCCTAGCGAGCTCATTGGCAGCTTGAGCGCACTTTTCTAGTGGACAGAACTCCCAGAAAGTGAAATCCTAGTTTTCACTGGTACTAGAAAACTAGAAAACCAGAACCAATACCAGAAGTACCAATCCAAATTTTTGTAGGCTCAGTTTCAAGGGGTAAAATTTGGATTTTCAAAAAAAATATTTCACTAGCCTACTCGCCTCAGTCAAGCGCACCTCCTGGTAAGTTTAGATTTAAATTATGAGCACTTTCAATTTTTGGTCATTTTCCCAGCTCCAGGTCAAGATGTCTACAAGCACTAAGCTTGTTGACAAGTTAGAAGGTGTGGAAAACTTTCTTTCTTGGAAGTATAAGATTTCACTCATTCTTGAAGATAATGACCTTGCAAAATTCATAAAGGAAGATGTACCAGAACCCGCAGATGCTACAACTAAAGCAGTGCACTAGAAGGACATGGTTAGGGCCAAAAGGATCATTGAAGACTCCATCAAAGATCACTTGATTCCTCAAGTGGCCTCAAAGAAAACTCCAAAAGAAATGTTTGAAGCCCTAACAAGAATGTATGAAGGAAAGAACATCAACCAAAAGATGAATCTAAGAACTCAACTCAAAAGTACAAGGATGTAGAAAGGAGAAACAATCCATGACTGTTTCTCTATAATCTCTCATATCAAGTCATAGCTAAAAGAAATTGGAGACAACCTAGATGAGGATGAACTCATAATGACAACCCTTAATGGTCTCACAAGACCTTGGGATGCCTTAATCCAAACCATCTATGCAAGGAAGGAGAAACTTCACTTTGATAGCTTATAGGAAGAATGTGTTCAAGAAGAAGCAAGAGTACCCAACCAAGAAGCAGTGTTATCAAGAGATGGAGATAAAGCTCTAGCTTCTCATTCTAAAGGAGGAAAGAATAAGTCTCACTTCTAGAAGGAGACTCATCAACATAAGGAATCTAACTCCCCAAAGAGATTCAACAACTCTCATAAAGAATCTCACCCTCCAAGGAGATTCCAGAAATTTCAGAAAGGTCAAAGAAGAGAAAAATATTTCTCCTCTTATCAATGCTACCATTGTGATAAGATGGTACATATTGCTAAGAATTTTCCACCTAGAAGAGAAGAATACAAGAAGAGAAACAAAAGGCACCATGCCCATACAGTTGAAGATGAAGAGCCACCCACAAAGATGATTAAAGAAAAGATTGAAGACTATGTCTTAATCTCTTCCCTCTTAGGATCAGTGTAACCTGGTGAGGATACTTGGCTCATAGATAGTGGTTCTTCCAAGCACATGACAGGTTAGAGGGACATTCTCTCTAGCCTTACAGAAAATAACTTTCCCTAGAAAGTTACACTTGGAGATGATTACCAGTACCCTATCAAAGGAGTGGTAGAATCCAATTACAAACTTGATTCAGGGACCCCAATGAATATGAAGGATGTACTATATGTCCATGTTTGAAAAAGAACTTACTTTCTATCTCAGCTTTAGATAAGAAAGGCTTCAGAGTTTCTTTCATAGATGGTGAATTTCTTATGTGGCCTAGAGGAAAAACCATAGAAGATGAAATTGTTATTGGAATAAAAGAAGGTGGCTTGTATAAGCTAAAAGGTCACTGAGATGCAACCTTGACTCATTCCATTGAGAGTCCATGTGAAATTGGCATAGAAGACTAGCTCACATCAACTACAAGGAATTACCATATGTGAGTAAGGTAGTTACATGTCTACCAAAATTCAAACTTGATCGTGAAGGTGGGTGCAAGAGATGTGCACAAGGAAAGAACATAAAGAATCCTTTCCCGAAGAGCGAGAGTAAAGCAGAAGGAGTCTTGGAATTCATCCACTCAGATGTTTGTGGTCCAATGCCATCAACCTCTCTTAGTGGGTATGTATACTATGTGTCATTCATTGATGATTATTCTCTCAAAACTTGGGTTTACTTTTTGAAATCAAAAGATGAAGTGTTTGGTAAATTCAAGGAATTCAAAGCCTTGATAGAGAATCTCTCTAAAAGAAAGATCAAGATACTTAGGACATATAATGGAGGAGAATACACCTCAAAAGAGTTTGTAAGATTTTGCAGAGATGCAGGGATTAAGAGGGAGCTCACCACTCCCTACAATCCTCAACAAAATGGTGTAGCAGAAAGAAAGAACATAGCTATAATGGAAGCAGTGAAGACTATGATCCATGATCAAGATCTTCCAATGCGCTTATGGGAAAAAGAAGCAAGAACAACAATGTATGTACAAAACAGATTATCCCATAGTGCACTTGGTTTCAAAACCCATGAAGAGATGTTCTCATGAAAGAATCCAGAAGTAAGCCATCTCAAAATATTTGACTATCCAATGTTTGTACACATTCCGAAAGAAAGAAGAACCAAGATGGACCCTTCAGGAAAGAAGGGAATATTTGTTGGATACTGTGAGGTCTCCAAGGCCTTCAAAATTTACATACCAGGTTACCATCATATTGATATCATCCAAGACGTAACCTTTGATTAAGATGCAACACTCTAGAAATCAAGGAGATTCCATCTTGAAGAAGTATATGAAGAAGAACATGTAGCTCTTGGAGTTTCAGAACCAGTGAGGGAAGTCACAACTTCCCCTGATGAGGACATTCCAAAAGATCATGACATGATAGAATCTTAAGAACCTCCTCAAATAACAATCTCTCACAAGAGAAAGCTAGCTTGGGAAAGGGAACTTATTCAATATGGAGAGAAGTATGGTGCCCCAGAAGGAACCATGAGACAGATCAAGAAACCTAAGACATTCTTCAGTTACATGGCTTTGATATGTGATCCTATAGAGAAGGAGCCTACTTGCTTTGAAGAATCCATTCAGAAGAAAGAATGGGAAGATGCCATGACAAAAGAATATGAATCCATTATAAAGAATGATGTATGGGAAATAGTTCCCAGACCGAAGAGTAAATATGTGGTATCTTCCAAATGGCTATATAAGATAAAACATGCTTCTGATGGAATTATTGAGAAATATAAAGAAATATTTGTGGCTAGTGGCTTTTCTCAAAAGGAAGGCATTGACTATGAAGAGACGTTTTCTCCTTTAGCAAGATACACTTCTATCAGAACTATCATAGCCCTTGCAACTAATATGAAGTGGAAGTTACAACAAATGGATGTAAAAACAACCTTCTTAAATGGTGTCATTGAAGAAGAAGTGTATATAGAACAACCTCAAGGGTTCAAAGTTGAAGATAGAAAGACATGTGTCTGCAAGTTGAAGAAGGCTCTGTATGGGTTGAAGAAAGATCTTAGAGCTTGGTATGGCATAATTGATCATTTCCTGATGAGCTTGGGCTTTACCAAGACTAAAGTTGACTCTAAACTTTACTTCAAGGTTATGAATGATGAGCCATTTATACTGTTGTTGTATGTGGATGACTTATTCTTAACTGGAGAAGAAAATCTGATCATTGATTGTAAGAAGAAGCTCGCTGCGGGATTTGAGATGAAAGACCTAGGTCTAATGCATTATTTCCTAGGTCTCGAAGTTTGGTAGAGCCCAGAGAAGATATTTCTTAACCAAGGGAAGTATACTGTGGAAATATTGAAGAGGTTTGATATGTTGGAGTGTAAATCCACGAACACACCCATGGAAACAAAGTTGAAGCTCATGGTTAATAATTCGTTAGAGTTGGTTGATGCCACGTTGTAGAGACATATCATTGGATTGTTGATGTATCTGATGAACACTAGGCCAGATATGTGTTTTGATGTGAACACCTTGAGTTAGTATCTGGTAGAACCCAAACGTGTTCACCTTGTTGCTGCAAAACATGTGATGAGATACCTTAATGGTACGTTGAACTTTGGCCTATGTTATAATGGAGATCATGACTTCAGACTAATTGGTTATACCGATTCAGATTTGGATGGTAGTGTTTCTGATAGAAAGAGCACTTCAGGATGTTGTTTCAGTCTGGGGTCAACCATGACTTCATGGCAGAGTAGGAAGCAATCCAATATTGCTCTCTGCACGGTAGAAGAGGAATAGGTTGTTGCATGTTCCTCCAGTTGTGAATCCATATGGCTTCAAAAGTTATTGATAGGTCTATTTTACCTAGAGATGGAAGCAATCGTGATTCTATGTGATAATTAGAGATGCACAAAGATGAAAGAGAACCCTGTGTTCCATGACAAGTCATAAAACACAGAAATATGGTATCACTACATTCATGATATGGTGTAGAGAGGAGACATAAAGCTCTAATATGTTAGAATAGATGAGAAGGTTGCAATGTGTTGATCAAGCCTCTGTCTTGTGTAAAGTTTGAGCACTTTCAAGACAAGCTTGGTATAGTCTGAAAGGACCTCCATCGAAAGGGGGAGTGATTCTCATGATACTATGGTATCCTGACCAACAACGGGTAGCTCAGTTAGTATTTTATATTCTAGGGGACTGATCATCCCTGGATAGATCCTAAAGGTCTGGTAAGAACAGTTTGTTAGAGTTCTTGTCCATGTATATGTTAGTTGTGGTCAATAGTGGTAGCTCCATTAGGATTTTGATAATCCTAGGGAATCTCTTGATTCCTGGGCAAATCTCGAAGGTCCGATAAGGACGGTCTGTCAGAGTACCATGTGGTAGTTCCATTAGGATTTGATATCCTAGGGAATCTTATGATTCCCGGGTAGATCCTTAGGGACTGTCATAGTACCACAAAATGTTGTTACACCTACCTCATTATGTTTCTCTATGATTATCATTATGTTGATGCTCCAAACTTCGTGTTGTGATGATGTTGTTGCTCTAGCATTTGTGTTGTGATGATGATGATGTTGTTGCTCTAGCATTTGTGTTGTGATGATGATGATGTTGTTGTTGATGATGTATCAACCTTGTGTTGACTATCATGTTATATCAACTCCTTGTTGATGATGTTGTTGTTGTATCAACCTCGTGCTATTATTGATGATGATGGTGTATTTGTGTTATACTAATTGATGTTGATGCATATGATGATGATGATGGTGTATTTGTGTTATACTAATTGATGTTGATGCAGATGATGATGATGCCATTCGAGCTCCATGTTGTGGATGATGATATTGATGATGATAAAAACTTTTGATGATTTATGGATGTGCCAGTCAGTGTTCAAGATGATGATGATGTTGTTTCCCTCTCTCTCTCTCCGATGATGATATATTGTAGAATACACTTCTTGTTAAGGGGGAGTGTTGAAATATTTTAACTGCAAAGAATATTCTACCTATTATTGAGTTATTATTAATTAGATCAATCCTCTTTTGTGGATTGATCATGTCAGGATTTGTAAATCCCCTTTTGTGGATTAGTCAAACCCTAATTATATGTTGTTAATAAAGAATTCATCCCCCAAGCCTAATTAACGTGGTTTTAGCCACTAGATGAAGAAGTCAGCCTTGTCCAGTGAAGAGACACCTCCCTAACACCTGTCAGCCAATATAAATAAGAGAGGCTAGCACCTCATTTGATCACTCACTCAAGTCACTCACTCAATGCATAAGTTTGGAGGTAGTTGCAATTGGGAGAAGAAGGAAGAGAGAGGCACATTGCTCAGTCTTGGTTATTCTCTAGTGTTTGGTATTTTATCTTGGCATTGTATTGGCAATCTATATTAAGGAAGTTTTGTTGGGTTTTCTCCCCCATGAGGGTTTCCAAAGATAAATTTTGTGTATCTTGTGATTGTGTTTCTCTCAGTGATCCTACATATGCTATTGTTATCTAGTAAATTGAAAAGAAACCTGATAATATCTCAAAACTTAACATCTTTCACACTTGTGGAGATTTTTCCTTAGAACTCACATTTCCCCTATTAGGTTGTTATTATTTTAAAAGTTACAGTTATCTTCTTTAACATTAATCAACAATTGCATGTAATAGGATCACTGAAAGATAAACAATCACAGAGCACAAGATATATCCTGGGAAACCCTCATGGTGGAGAAAACCCAACAACCAATTCTTCAGTATAGATTCCTTCAACTAGTACAATGTCACGTTATAGCTCTCCACAAATAGACCAAGACCAAGATACCAAAGACCAAGAAACCAAGACCTCATGCACTAGAACTCCTTTGCTATGCTCCAAATACACAAGAGAAGTCAAGTTGTATGTGTGTACAATGAGAGGAACTCGACCTCTATTTATACACATAACTGAATCCCGAAAAGACACAACCCTAAGAGGGGTCGTTTTGAATTTTACAATAAGGATAATAATAAAATAATAATTTATTTTTAGTTGATTTATACAATAAGATTGCAATAACCTTCTCGAGGTTTGACCAATACAAATACAAAATAATATCTTCCGTAGTTACATCAAAATATCAACACTCACTCTTAACTAGGAAGGTATTCTTTGTTGCCACACGAGCTCATGACCATTGACTGTTGAACATATGAATCTATACATCATCGTATATCCATAGTACAACATGAATTCAGAGCCAATGAATCCAAGGCCTGTGGGTAGCTTTCAAATAACTTCAACATGTCACAATGACATACACTACCCCGCAATGCATTTGTACCTCGTCATGTTCACCCCAGTGACTTCAAAGCCAATGCATCCAAGGCATGTGGGTAGCTCTCAAATTGATACAACATGTCCCCGGAACCTCCACTACCCTGCAATGCATCTATACCTCGTAAATCCCTTTGAAGAGGGACCACGCCAAGCTTGTCCCTGAAGTGCTTGAACTTTGTCCTCGACAGTGGCTTGGTCAACTCGTCTGCAGCCTGCTCCTCAATAGTCACGTACTGGAGCCCCACTGCTCCCCTCTGCACCATATCCCCGATATAGTGATATTTGATCTCGATATTCTTCGACCTGTCATGGAAAACCAGATTCTCTGAAAACTTCATGCAACTCTGGTTGTCACACCAAATGCAAGTCACTTCCAGTTTGAGACCAAATAACCCAGACAACAGCTTCCAAAGCCACACTTCTTCTCTACATGTTGCACATGGTGCCACATATTCAACCTCAGTCATACTAAGTGTTACACATGACTTCTTCTTGTTTCTCCATGAAACCATATTGGAGCCTAGACTGAAGAAATATGCCAAAGTACTCTTCCGATCAAGAATATTGTTGACCCAATCTGAATCTAAATATCCATGTAACCCGAACTCATGGTTTGTCACATATCTGAGACAATAATCAAATGTACCCTGAAGGTACCTCATCACATGTTTTGTTGCGACCAAATGAACTTGCCTGGGCTGCTCCATATGTAGACTCAAGGTGTTCACAACAAAACATATATTAGGTATCGTGTTCATCAAGTACATCAATGAACCCCCCATCTGCATGTATAAAGTAACATCCACAGTCTCTAAAATTGTATCCTGTAGCAACTTCAGATTTGATACCATAGGTGTATCCATTTCCTTGCAATTTCCATCATCCAAGACCTCTTCAATATTTACATTGCATACTTCCCTTGATTCAGAAAGATCTCATCATGTCTCTTCCATACCTTGAGACACAAAAAGTAATACATCATCCCGAGATATTTCATCTCAAACTCAACAGCCAGTTTTCTCTTACACTCTGAGATGAGATTTTCCACACTTGTTAGAAACATGTCATCCGCATATTACCGGACCATCATCTACAACCTTAAAGTAAAGGTTATGATTTGAACTAGTCTTTTTAAATCCTAAGCTCATCAGAAAATTGACAATCCTTCCATACCATGCTTTGGGTGCCTTCTTTAATCCATATAAATCCTTCTTCAATCTGCACACATGCATCTCCCTATCATGTACCTCGTACCCTTGTGGCTGCTCCACATATACTTCCTCTTTTATTTCACCATTCAAGAAGGTTTTCTTCAAATCCATCTGATTCACCTTCCATTTCATTACTATGACCAACAAAAGTATAGTCCTGATCGAGGTATATCTCACCACAGGAGAAAATGTCTCCTCATAGTTAATGCCCTCCTTCTGAGAGAATCCTCGAGCCACAAATCATGCCTTATACTTTTCAATACTTCCATCGGTGGCATGTTTCGTCTTGTAGATCCATTTTGAACTTACTACTGATTTCTTCTTCGGTTTGGGGACCACATACCAGACATCATTCTTTACTATGGACTGATATTCCTCCCCCATGGCATCCTTCCATACCCTATTTTCTGTAGCCTCTTCATAACTGGATGATTTGGCATCCATGATATCACAAAAATATGCCACATAGATGAAATATGGTTTCAACTTCTTACTTTCCCTGAGATATTTTTCTGGGGCACCATATCTTTCTGCATCTTTGATGAGATCCTATGCCCAAGACGGTGTTCTCTTGCGAGAAGGCATCTCTGTTGGCCTCTGAGGTTCTGCCATGTCATTTTCCTTATGAATGACTTCCTCCGGTTCAACCGCTTCTACCTCTGGAACTCTAGTAACTTCATTCTCCTCCTCATGAATCTCTTTTGCAGAATCCTGTTTTTATTTGTTGAAAGTTGTACACTCATCGAAGGTGACATCTCGGCTAATCTCAACTTTCCGATGACTGGGAATATATATCTTGTATGCCTTTGATGTGTCACTATAACCAACAAATATGCCATTCATTCTGGATGGATCCAATTTTGTCTTCTTTTCCTTGGGTACATGCACAAATATGGGACATCCAAATATCCTTAGATGGATGACTTCCAGCTTCTCTCCTGAAAACATCTCCTATGGTGTCTTGTTTTCAAGTACTTTGTGGGGACTTTTGTTTTGTACGTACACTGCAGTCTTTTCTTTTCTTCCCACAGATGCATAGGTAGATCTTGATCATGGATCATAGCCTTCACTACTTCCACGATCGTCTGATTCTTCCTTTCTACTACTCCATTCTGCTAAGGATTGTAGGGAGTAGAAAGTTCCCTCTTAATCTTAGCTTCCTTGCAATATTATTTGAATTCCTATGAAGTGAATGCTCCTCCATTATCTAATCGCAAGGTCTTTATCTTTCGCTCTGTCCGGTTTTCTACCAGTTCCTTAAATTCTTTGAATTTTCCAAACACTTCATTATTTTCCTTCAATAAAAGACATATAATATACATACCCACTTAGTGAAGTTACTGACATCGGTCCACACACATCCGAGTGCACGATATCCAATACTCTTTTGGCTCTGCTATCGTTGTTGGGAAAGGAGTGCTTCACGTTCTTTCCTTGTGTGCAACCTTTGCACATGCCGTCTAGTTTTTCTTGGATCTATGGTAGTCCCGTCACCATCTTCCTCACACTCGGTAGGGCCTTGTAATCTAGGTGAGAAAATATCCTATGCCATAATTCACTGGGATTCACAGTGTTTTGAATTAATGATGAATTTGATCACCCTCCAATATTCGTTACATATAGACTGCTTCAGAACTTATCCATACAAGAATGAATAATATTCCAGAACATGAAGACTATCCAATTACTTTTGATCTCAAAGATCATCAACATATGCGAGGAGAGAGCATACGTAAATTGAATCTATTTACAGACTTATGAAATAGAGGAAAAGACATAGAATCAAACTTGCAAAGCTCCCAATACCAACTCTTGAATGATCAAATGAGAGTCTTGGGCCTTTACTTATAACATCGTCGGTTGATTAACCGAGAATTACTAACTGAGATCTTTATGTCAAAAGAAGATGATTTTCACGAGGGGATATTTCTCATGATCCGATCAAACTGACAAAAGACAAAATACAACTAAGATTTGGGGCAAGTGGGGACAACCACTTTTTATCTCATCCCTTAGTGGTCTTTCAACATATGGGGACCCGAATCAAACTTGACATATAAAGACAGAATACGACTAAGATTCGGGGCAAGTGGGGACAACCACTTGTTATCTCATCCCTTAGTATTCTTTCAATATATGGGGACCCAAATCAGTCCTGATAGATACAAATTGGAGTGCTATGTCACCCACAGAACGGTATGACCTATGAAATATTTGACAAACACACAAAGTACAAAGTGGAGTGTACTTCCACCCACACAACATCTCTTTAAGATTTTATAAAATATTGCATGTCAACAAAGTAAAGATACTATGTACAAATTAGGGTCCACAATGCTTCCACACTAATCCTCCATGTGATTATTCAAATTATGAATCTCTTATTCATTCCAAGAGATATCAGAGTCGTATTCATATGGATCCTGAGATTCAGGTACATTTGGTACCTGGAAGAGGAAATCATCAAGGAAACGACCCACAAAGGATCTGGGTATAAGTGCATTCTTATGATCTTTAAGATACTCTCCTTGATAGTGAGTTCAGACTTTAAGGGTTAGGAGTACCTCTTCTGTGGTTATGCCTAGGATTTTTCTATCCTTATCTTTTAATGCATGATCATATTGTACAAGCTCTAGAGGATCAATTTTGGATAAAGATGCAACAACAAAGTTTAGCTTGAATTTGAACTAGAATTCATATTCAGCTGCAATCATAAGTTCATGTTGCAAATAAAATATAAATTGAGGTCCTTTTAATGACCATTCCTCCCTTGGCATAAATCTTTCAAACAAAATTTCAGTCCATCCAGTCCATGGTTTTCTTACTAAGTTTCTAGTATCTGCACAAACAACAATTTCTCTCTTTTCATGATCCAGTTGTAACAGTAAGGAATAATGCTCCCAACATACTGGTCCAGAGACAATATCACAATAATACATATCTTCATCATCATAGTCTATGGATAATTTTTGAACGCATCCTCATATCATTTTTTAAGCATTTCTTAGGCCTGCAAATTCCTTCTGCTCCCATTTTTTGAGGATCTGGATTTTCATGGGAGAATCCTTGATTTCTTCAATCAATGTGGTTGACAATTGTTCTTCTTCTTTTTCTTTGATCATCATCTCTATTAGTTCTTGACTTACTATTGACAAAACTTCTTTTCTCCTTGTGGCTCGATATCAATCTTCATCTGCTTGAGTCATAAGTTGTTTTCCTTTATTTGATGGTCCTGTTGAAAACATGGCTAAATTTGCAGTCTTGGATTCCATGGTTAACATATAAACAAGGCATTTTAAATGACCAAGTTTATGTTGTACAATGAAATCAAAATTATCTAGCCGACTTCCATAAATGCACATTTATGGACGACAACTTTTTTATATGCGCATTTACAGAAGGAGGCTTCCGTACAAACCATTTGCATAGCACACAACACGAGACCACAATTGAAATAATTGCGAGTTGCGAGAGCATAGAACTCAAAATTCTCCAGAAACATTGGAAACATCTTAAAGTCGAGGAGAGCAAGACCCCAACATCAAACCCACCGATCATTCATAGCAATCCTGCAAGCGTGAAACATGTTGCCCATTAGAAATACTAATGCAACTGGTGGCGTAAAGGTAGATTTATAAACCCAAATCCAAACGCCCCTTAGAGGAATCTATTGGTATGATCTGGTTAACAAAAGCTCCTAGATCTCTAGCTTCACTTCCCATGCAATCAATAACATAAAAACGAATGACGAAGAAACATATGGAAATTTCACTACATCATGGGAGAATCGATCAATGGACTACTAGGCTCTGGGCTCGAGGTTGAATGTATCCATACTCACTCTCCTTCTCGAAGTTTGTCATTTTATCTCCATATGCAGGTGACATGTTTTATGCTCCAAATTGCAGCAAAAAACCCTAAATCAGGAGAAGAAAAGCTCAATTTAAAGCTCGAAAAAATACTTGGAAATAATGGAGTAAGCGCCAGATGTAAGCACCAGTTATAAGCTTCAATTGTGAGAGTCAGTTGTAGGCGTGTTAAAAATTAGTTCATAGTTGAGAGTCTAGTTGTCTTTGGTTTTCATGTAACCGACTCGGTAGAGTCTTTTCCAATATAAGTATGTAATCCGTCTTCATTGAACAATATAGAAGAGAGCATAGCCTCACTGTGTTGTTTATTTCTCATATTTTGACTTGGTAGCAGAGCCACGGGGAGAGGGCATGGATAGCATGAGAAACATTTGATCATATGTGTGAGAAAATCTGTCTGGTGCATTCCTCCATTTACTGAAATTCTGTTGAAGAGGTAAAATACAGTTCCGTTTTTCACTTTTGTTTGGGAAGTCACGATTTGCTTGCAGGAGTTTGTGTTGCGTATACAAGGAGAAGGATTATAGCTTGCATGTGTGGAGTTTAAAGAAAAATCATGAAGGTTTTTAGTCTGTGGTCTGCATGAAGTTTTGTTGGGTCGCAATCTTTGCCGAGTCACGGGATTGCGTGAGTTCTGTGAGGTGGATCCGTGTAGTGAGCGTGGAGTTTGAAATCGTATTTGAATGCATAGAGATATGGTGCATGCGTGGAAAGCACGAGTTTTTATTTTTGAACCATTTGCATGCATGGAGAAAATGAGGTAATGTGTGGAGTTTAAAGTGGTAAAGTGTGGTAATATATATATATATATATATATATA
>ML832688.1:38494-60775 GCA_009831015.1 Picea engelmannii
TTTTTGGGTCGTGGCTTATTCCGTGTGGTAAAGGAGCATTTAAATAAGTGTGAAGTATAAAGTTTTTTATTAAAGATGGATGCATGTGGAGTTTAAACTTTATATGGACTATAAAGTTTATTATTTTGAAGTGAATTTTTATTCAAAGTGGATATAGTTGAAGTATAAAATTTAAAAGTGGATATTAAAGTTTATTCAAGAGAATATTATTTGTGAGATTTTGTGTGTGAAAGCTAAGAGTTGAGATTGAGATGGATCGGTGGTATCCAAAGGTAGAGCGACATAAAATTGCATATCCTTGGTGATTCACTTGCAAAGACTAAATTGCAGCGATGGCGAATCCGCTGGTGGAGACCTACCTCAACGAAGCCAACAAGCTAGATGGTTCAAATTTCATTAACTAGAAATTCAAGATGCAGACGTTCATGGAGGGCTATGGTGTCTGGAACATTGTGAAGGGAACTGAACTGAAACCTGATGCGACTGCAGGTGCGACAGCAGCATAGATCCAAGATTGGGAGAAGCGTGAAAACAAGGCAAAGGTATTGTTGCACATGTCTGTTAAAGATAGCATAATTCCACATATTAGAGAAGCTACAACTTCTGTTGCAACATGGACAACGCTTAAAGCATTGTATGAAACTAGCAACACAAATTGCATTTTGTTCCTGAAAACTAAATTGCTAGGCATTAAGATGGATGGAAATGAATATGTTAGTTCATTTTTGGGTCGTATTAAAGATGTGAAAGACAAGCTAGTCAATATAGGGGAAACTGTTTCCAACACTGATCTGGTCACTATTACCTTAAATTGTATGCTAGAAGATTATCATATGTTCATAACAGGTCTCACAGCAAGGGAGAAAACTCCTACGTTTGAAGAACTAACAGGTATTTTGCTACAAGAGGAAGAGAGGCGCAGGAATCTGAAGCCTCCGAGTAAATATTTGGCACTACGGTCAAATAATAGAACTGCGAGAGGGAGATCAGGAGTAAGAGGCAGAGGAGGCAGTTCATGGCAGAGAGGTGGTTCATGGAAGAGAGGCAGTTCATCGCAGAGAAGACAATCTCCAAATCAAGGTATGAAATTTGACAGGAATGAGTCAAAGAGTTGTTTTTATTGTGGTCGACCTAGACATATTGTTAAAAACTGTCATAAGAAGAAAAGTGATGAGGTTAGGAATAAACCTAGAACACATTCAAGTCATTATGCAGAAAAATCTTCAAATCAAGATCTCAGATTATTTATTGCTAGTGATGATATTGATGAATCCCTGAATTTTGACTCACGGGATCTTAGGCTGTTTGTGTCTAACGTTGCTTTATCTGCTGAAATGGATGATTCTGATGCATGGTTTGTGGATTCCGGAGCATCAATACATATGGCTTGTAATAAAAATTGGTATTCTAATTTTAAAGAAACACATAATGGTGACAACATATATCTTGGAGATGACCGCACTCATCAGATCAAGGGATATGGAGACATTCCTGTGACATTGCCGAATGGTACTTTTTGTCACATTCGCAATGTGGTGTATGTGCCAAGAATAAATAAAAATTTGATCTCTGTGTCCACCATTACAGATCAAAACTTGAAGGTTGAATTCTTCAAGAATTATTGCATAGTGAAGGATCTGTTGGACCACTTCCAAACTGTTGCAACGAGAGCAGGAGGTCTATACAAACTTGATGTTACTAGCAAAGCACATCATGCACTGACTTCTTCCACTATGCCAACAAAGATTCTTTGGCATCAAAGGTATGGACACATCAATCATCCTGATTTATTGTTATTAAAGAAAAAGAATATGGTTGAAGGACTTCCCATGTTAAAGAATGAGAAGGTTGCTTGTGATGGATGTGCATTAGGAAAGATGCACAGAGATGAATTCCCCTCTAATCCTGATAAGAAAAAGAGAGATGTGTTAGATCTTGTGCATACTGATGTTTGTGGGCCTATGCAGATGAGGACTTTAGGAGGTGCATTTTACTTTCTGTTATTTATTGATGATTGCACGAGATACACATGGGTTTACTTTCTTAGATGGAAAAGTGATGTTTTCGAGTACTTTAAGGAATTCAGAACCATGGTGGAAAAGCAGACAGAAAAATCCATCAAAATCCTCCATTCAAATCAAGGGGGAGAGTATAAATCAGGGGACTTCAACAAATATTGCAAAGATAATGGAATAGTACAATAGTTTACAGTACCTCACACTCCACAGCAAAATGGAGTTGCTGAAAGGAAAAACGGAACTCTGGTAGAGTGTGCATGCAATATGATGAAAGGTAAGAATCTCTCAAATGCATTTTGGGCTAAAGCCATAAATACTGCAGTTTATTTAAAGAATAGAAGTCCAACAAGGTGTCTTGATAATGTTACTCCTTTCGAAGCCTTGAATGGTTCCAAACCTGCAGTTCATAATTTGAAAGTATTTGGGTGTAAGGCTTTTGCTCATATTCCAAAGGAGAATAGGAGTAAATCGGATGCTAAATCCATTAAATGTATTTTCATTGGGTAATGTTCTGAATTTAAAGCATACAAATTGTTTGATCCTGCTACTCACAAAGTATTTGCAAGTAGAGATGTACTTTTCCATGAGCATGAAGCAGGAAATAATGATGACAATAGTCATGAGGAATGGCAGAGACTTCTTGATGAAGGAGTTAAAGAAGAGCAGCAGCAGCAACAGCCCACACAACAACAACCATCCCCACAGCAATAGCAGCAACAACAACAAGAAGAAAGACTCAGTGATATGGATAGTTCAAGCAGTCATAGTTCACCTAGAGGTGAAGACAGATATTCACAAAGTGGGGAGGAAGATAATCAGTTGAGAAGATCTTCAAGACAGATTCAGCTTCCTAAGAGGTATAAAGACTATGCCCTAATGAGTAGCATTTCAAATGTCATAGAATGCATGACTTTTGATGAAGCTAATGAACATGATGAATGGAGAAATGCAATGGAGGAAGAATATGAATCTATAATGAAAAACAATACTTGGGAATTGACTGAATTGCCTAAACATAAGAAGCCTATTAGATGCAAATGGATATACAAACCCATGTTTAAATCATATGGTAGTATAGATAAGTATAAGGCTAGACTAGTGGCAAAGGGGTATTCTCAAACAGACGGTATTGATTATGCTGAAACATTTGCACCAGTAGCTAAATTGAATACTATCAGAATGTTAATTTCTTTAGCTACAAAGTACCATTGGAAGCTGCATCAGTTAGATGTTAAATCTGCATTTTTGAATGGTGACTTAAAGGAAGAGGTTTACCTTATTCAACCTGAAGGTTTTGTTGAAAAGGGGTAAGAACACTTAGTGTGTAAGTTAAACAAAGCATTGTATGGACTAAAACAGACACCTAGGTCATGGTATGAAAAGATAGACTCTTTCTTTCTTCAACGAGGTTTTATGAGGAGCAAAAGTGATCCAAATCTATATACCAAATTTGATGAACAGGGGTATATAGTATTGATTTTATTATATGTTGATGATTTAATAATTACAGGAAATGCAGAGAAGTTAATTGATGAAATCAAGGAGCAGTTATCAAAGGTATTTGAAATGAAAGATCTTGGTCAGTTACATTACTGCCTAGGTCTTGGAGTTTGGAGAAATGCAGGCCAAACTTTTGTTTGTCAGAGTAAGTATATCAGAGAAATACTTAAGAGATTTAAAATGGATCAGTGTAAGTCTTCTATTGTTCCCATGCAGTAGAATGTGAAACTTTCTTGTGATGATGGTTCGAAGGAGGTGAATGGCATTGTGTATAGACAGATGGTGGGTAGTCTGAATTATCTCACCACAACCAGACTTGATATTTCATATTTTGTGAGTGTGTTAAGTCAATTCATGGAGAAACCTCATGAAAGCCATTGGAATGCAACAAAGGTAGTACTCAGGTATCTAAAAGGTACACTTGATTATGGTATTAAATATACTGATGCATCTGATGTTGAGTTAACAGGTTATTCAGATTTTGATTGGGCTGGAAATCTCGATGATCGAAGATCAACCACTGGATATGTGTTCAACATTGGATCCAAGGTTGTTTCATGGAGCAGTAAAAAGTAGCCTAATGTATCTTTGTCTTCTACTGAAGCAGAATATAAAGCCTTGTGTGTAGCAACTTATGAAGCTATTTAGTTAAGAAGACTTCTTCAAGATGTTGGAGAAGAACGAAAGGAAACTACGATGATCAGAGATGTGATAATCAAAGTTCAATAAATATTGTGAAGAATCCAATTTTTCATGCAAGGATAAAGCATGTTGAAGCTCAGTATCATTTTGTTAGAGAAAAGTTGCAGTCAAATGAAATAACTCTTGTGTATTGTAATACTAGTGAAAATGTTGTTGATATTTTCACTAAGCCTCTTGGAAAGATTAAGTTTGAGCTGTTTAGGGAGATGTTAGGTGTAGAATTCAATCCATTCTCCATTAAGGGGGAGACTTGGAAATAATGGAGTAAGCACCAGTTGTAAGCGCCAGTTGTAAGCACCAATTATAAGCTTCAATTGTGAGAGTCAGTTGTAGGCGTGTTAAGAGTCAGTTCATAGTTGAGAGTCTAGTTGTCCTTGGTTTGCATGTAACCGACTCGGTAGAGTCTTTTCCTATATAAGGATGTAATCTGTCTTCATTGAACAATATAGAAGAGAGGATAGCCTCACCATGTTGTTTGTTTCACATATTTTGACTAAAATAGCGAATCTAGATCTGATGAAGAAAATTCGCATCAGAGTCTCATCAAATCGACAGGGAAAAGTTCGATACAGAAGGAAAAATTTCGAAAACGATCCTTTGTAAATCACCACTATAAATTCCAACAGTAGCAGATTTGGGCTTAACCTCAGATCGACTAGACACAATTTTTGGTGTAGGTTCCGGATATGGGATCCTAAAATATAGTTGGGATTGCAAAGTCACCTGCTTTACTGATACACAAAAGTACTATGCAACAACAACTTGCACACTTCCACATTTTGTTCAGAGTTGATCACCTTCCGATGCGACGATCCTCATTATCCTCCTATAGATGTGACGATCCCAAGAGAGGAGGCTAGGATATCTTCATGTTCTTATATTATGAGAGGAGATTTGTGATGGTTCCTACACATAATAGCATCACTTATTCTACCAAGAGAGGAGGCTAGATGACTATTGGTGAGTTAAAGGAAACACTACCAAAATTTTGGAAAAATTAACATGAGGTGCGATAGATGGAACTTTAGCTAGCTTAGTAGTGTAGCTTATCCACATGAGTTTCCTTTGTACTGAAGTGTGGGTGGGAAAGAAAGGGTGTTGTGTCAACTTTTACATAGCAAGCATTGTGGATTATATTTGATCATTCAAGTTAGTATGGTGACATTGACAACGTAGCACTCTAGTGGGTGCTTATTTTAGTTCCACGTTCCTACAAACATTCAAGGGATATTTTAAGTGGGTTTATGTTGTGAACCTAGAACTTGAGTTTAGAACAATATGTGAAATATCGTGACATTATGTTTCTTTATATCATAATGTGTGATGGGGTATATTGACTAATTTCCATCAACCAACGTGATGTTAAGTCAAATCGTGTTTAATTGTTGATTTTTACTTAATTGTACCTGAGTAGTGGAGTTAAGGTATATCTTGTTAAGGATCTATAACATTAGTAAGAGGAGTAATAAGTACCTTAATACATTCTAGTTGATGAGGAACAAAGGTTAAATATGAAGCCCATGTGGAAGATGTCCCCAAGCCATTGAATATGCTTGAATATTGAATATGAAGAGAGTGCCCATGAAAGGGGATGGTGTGCTTTGGAGAGAATGCTTTGTGAAGAGGGGGTGTCCTTGGGAATGAAAACTTATAGTAAACTTACTGTTGATTTAGAAATGTTCTTGATTCCACATTGTATAAAAGGCTTATAGGTAGCCTCATGTATCTTACATCTACCAGGCCATATATTTTGTATGGAGTGAGCTTAATTTCCATATCTATGGAGTCTCATAAAGGTTGTAAAAATAATTGGGATAAAAAGGTGTAAAGTACATTGGATTTTCTTCAAATTGTGCCAGCCCCTATATGTTCTTCAGCTTGTTACTTGCCTGCAACTTCTTCAACGACCTCAAATGTTCAACACTGGGCAGATCTTCTAACTCAGAGCAACCATAACCATAAACGTCTAGTTCTCAAAGTTTAGAAAGACCACATAGCCGTTCTATTTTCCTCAATTTAGGACAACTGATCAATTGTAGTGTTATGAGTGCATTTGGCAATGTTCCAACCTCCACCAGATCATTACAATTCCAGATTTCAAGATGTTGGAGGTTGGAGGTCGGGGAAAACACCGGTAGGAAATGATACCTCTGATATTTGTGTGCCACCCAGTTCCAAGTGTTGGAGATGAAGCAGGTGTCCTGAGCCTGTGAATGTTTTACTTTCGCCTTCAACCACTTTAAAATGCAATTTCTCCACTTTGTTGCACCGGATTACATCCAGCGTCTGAATTTTTGCAAAACCACATAACCGTTCTATTTTCCTCAATTTAACACAATAGATCAATTGCAGTTTTATGAGTGTATTTGGCAATGTTCCAACCTCTAGCAGATCTTTACAATACCTGATATCAAGATGTTGGAGGTTGGGGAAAATACCCATAGGAAATGATACCTTCGATATTTGTGTGCCATAGAGTTCTAAGTGTTGGAGTTGAAGCAGGTGTCCTGAGCATGTGAATGTTTCACTTTTGCCTTCAACCGCTTTAAAATGCGGTTCCTCTACTTCGTTGCATCGACTTACGTCTAGCGTCTGAAGTTTTGCAAAACCACATAGCCGTTCTATTTTCCTCAATTTAGGACAATCGATCAATTTCAGTTTTATGAGTGCATTTGGCAATGTTCCAACCTCCACCAGATCTTTACAATATCTGATGTCAAGATGTTGGAGGTTGGGGCAAACACCCATAGGAAATGATACCTCTGATATTTGTGTGTCGTAGAGTTCCAAGTTTTGGAGCTGAAGAAGGTGTCCTGAGCCTGTGAATGTTTCACTTTCGCCTTCAACTGCTTTAAAAAACAGTTCCTCCACTTTGTTGAATTGGCTTACATCCAACGTCTGAAGTTTTGCAAAACCACATAGTCGTTCTATTTTCCTCAATTTATGACAACAGATCAATTGCAGTGTTATGAGTGCATTTGGAAATGTTCCAACCTCCACCAGATCTTTACAATCCCTGATGTCAAGATATTGGAGGTCGGGGCAAACACCGGTAGGAAACGATACCTCTGATATTTGTGTGTCGTGCAGTTCCAAGGATTGGAGCCGAAGCAGGTGTCCTGAGCCTGTGAATGTTTCACTTTTGCCTTCAACCGCTTTAAAATACAGTTCCTCCACTTTGTTGAACTGGCTTACATCCAGCGTCTGAAGTTTTGCAAAACCACATAGCCGTTCTTTTTTCCTCAATTTACGACAATGGATCAATTGCAGTGTTATGAGTGCATTTGGCAATGTTCCAACGTCAACCAGATCTTTACAATCCGTGATGTCAAGATATTGGAGGTCGGGGCAAACACCGGTAGGAAACGATACCTCTGATATTTGTGTGTCGTGAAGTTCTTGAAAAGATTAAGCAGAGACAGATTTGATGCAACACACTACACTATTGATGTGTATTCTATTAATATGAACATGTATAGTTACACAATATGGTTACAAGACGTTACAGAGTGAGTTACTAACTCCTATAACGGTAAACTAACTAACTAACTAGTTAAGAATGTAATTAGGTGTTTTCCTTAACACTCCCCCTTAATTACATCAGGGAAAAACTATCACTCCAATGCTTCATGCTGCTCGAAACCAATGATACATGCTACATGATCACATATTGACCTATGTAGGCCTGATTCAGGGCTTACTGAACATGGGGAACAAAGCTTACCTATAGCAAAGCACACAACTTCTTACAAATGAGACCAAAATAATTAGATCAAAAAACAGAACAAAGCTTACCTATAGCAAAGCACACAACTTCTTACAAATGAGACCAAAATAATTAGATCAAAAAACTTACTGGAGTTTCTAACGGAGTGTCCCCTCAAATTACAACAATTCATTTCTTATGTATTTGCTAATGAGTAAAAAACAAAAAATTTAGTTATATTTTGTTGCATGTCTCTACCCATCTTTCTTCTTTGCAACTTTCTTCATGCAATTTTTACTACTCAATAATGCATAAAAGTTGTTCATAAAATGCGGAAAAGTTGTTCATAAAATGGATTCTTACTCTTCAATAATGGAAGAGGCAATAATTTTGTCTTCCAACCCCTACTTCCTGGAAGCCTCGATCTTCTGTCAAAATAAATCTCATCACCATGCTTAACATCTTTTTTCTCTTGAGTTTAACTTCGTCTTGGATTTCCTTACTCTCTTGTCATTTGTTAGAGTCGCGAATTCTAACAAAATAACTATACCAATATTGAGTTAGCTAGACTCAATAAGATTCAATACATTCTTCCAAAACAAATATTTTCTCTTTTCATCCTTTAAAAAGGTACACAGTCAATAATAACTCATCACACTAAGCATGCTTTCAACAAACAAACTATTCTCAATCATTTTGAAATCCACTTCAACTAGAACATTTACATGTAACACTCCTACTAATAAACTTTATGACTCCACACAATTTTCTTATAGATTGTGGATCTTTTGGATCTTATAGCAAATTGTGAATCCCTTATATATCCACACCAAGAGCAACCCAAAAACTTCTCACGACCTCTTTTGAAATAATAAAGACTTTTTGTTAAATAATGGAGAGCACATTTTTTTATACATCTTATAAAATGTAAAATAAAAAAATTTCTTGTTTGACTTCCTCACCGATTGTGCCGATCTTTTAAAAATCGGCATGAATGCTCTTCTCAAATAAATTTCTGTTCGCTTCTCCGGGTTTCTCACGTGCCTGGTAAACCTTATCAACTTCTCTAAATTGCCATGAAAGCTGTCACGCGGATCCGATGTTTGTTTGGGCATTCCAAATAAAAGAGCAGCGGCTCTTCTCTAACTGACGGCCCTCTTCCAAACGGGCGACTCCTTTTTATGTGAGAGCGTGAGACCAAAAAAAAGCCGTTCAAGTCACACCAACGACAAACAACTTCTCTGGGCGGCTTTCCAAATGGCCCTTTCCTCCTTTCTTCCGTACGCTCGGATAGATCAATTGCTCTCACTCATCTTTATTGATCTGTAACCTTGGCGCTCTTCTCTGCGCATTTTCCTCAGCGCCTAGATGGCATACCTCGCCTGTACGAAATTCCAACCTAACGATTTTAACTAAGCAATTACCTGCTTCATATCTTTTGCGTGTGCAGAAATATGCAGCAATAGCAGTAGTTTCAAAATCGAATCCTTATATTTCAAAGGGAGATATTTTCATAACCCTGGGTCTCTGGGCCCTCCAGTGATGGAGTGAGGTCCAGACCCGCTCTGATATCATGAAAAGATTAAGCAGAGACAGATTTGATGAAACACACTATATTATTGATGTATATTTTATTAATATGAATATGTATAATTACATAATATGGTTACAAGAAGTGAGTTACCAACTTCTATAATGATAAACTAACTAACTAGTAATATGGTTACAAAACCTTACAGAGTAAGTTACCAACTCCTATAACATTAAACTAACTAACTTGTTAAAAATGTAATTAAGTGTTTTCCTTAACAGTTCTAAGTGTTGGAGCCGAAACAGGTGTCCTGAGCCTGTGAATGTTTCACTTTCGCCTTCAACCGCTTTAAAATGCAGTTCCTCCGCTTCGTTGCACCGGCTTACGTCGTCTGAAGTTTTGCAAAACCACATAGTCGTTCTATTTTCCTCAATTTAGGACAATCGATCAATTGCAGTTTTATGAGTGCATTTGGCAATGTTCCAACCTCCACCAGATCTTCACAATCCCTGATGTCAAGATGTTGGAGGTCGGGGCAAACACCGGTATGAAACGATACAGCTGATATTTGTGTGCCGTGCAGTTCCAAGTGTTGGAGCCGAAGCAGGCACCTGTCCAAATTACTCAATGTTCCTTGCTCTCCTGAGTCAGTCCATGTTTCAATTTCGCCTTCAACCGTTTTAAAAGGCAGTTCTTGTAAGAGGCAATCCTCAAGTGTCCACTCACTCAACTGATTCAACAGCAGAAAAGAATCCGGCAAACGTTTCAAACTCAGGCATCTCCGCAGCTCCAAAGACTTTAAGTTCCTTAGGTCGCGTCGCAGCGAAGGCGGCAGCGTTTGCAAAAAAGACGTTACTAATACCAACTTTTCCAAACGGCTTGCACTGGGCCATTCTTTTAAGTTCACAAGCCACAAATGTAATTTTTCCAGGGGCCACTGACGTGCAATTTGGGAGGGCGACAACTCAAAGTGACAAATGGGGAGAAGGATATATTCAAGCATACTCATCTTCCCAAAAGTTCCAGTAGAGGCGGTTAAATTACGGCAGTTCACTAATTTCAGATATTTAAGCTGAATTAAATTCTCGAAGGAATCGCGAAGCCTCCGCAAGCGATAGCAGTCAGACAGGTCGATGTGTTCCAGCGTTGATAGATTCCCGAAGGAATCTGGCAGAGAACTCAAGCTATTGCAATTCCTTAAATCAAGATATTTAGGCTGAATTAAATTCCCGAAAGAATCTGGAAGCCTCTTCAAGCCACAGCAGAGAGATAGGTCGATGTGTTCCAGCGTTGATAGATTCCCGAAGGAATCTGGCAGAGAACTCAAGCTATTGCAGTTCCTCAATTCAAGATATTTAAGCTGAATTAAATTCCCGAAGGAGTCGGGAAGCCTCTTCAAGCCACGGCAGAAAGACAGGTCGATGTGTTCCAGCGTTGTTAGATTCCCGAAGGAATCTGGCAGAGAACTCAAGCTATTGCAATTCCTTAAATCAAGATATTTAAGCTTAATTAAATTCCGGAAGGAATCGGGAAGCCTCTCCAAGCCACAGTTATTGCAATTCCTTAAATCAAGATGAGCGATCAAATTGGAAAGAAAGGGTTATATTTTAAAATGAAGCACTAACTTTATTGTAATTTTTATGTTAAAATAAATTATTTTTTTCATATGAAACAGAAAAAATAATTAAAATTTCATCCATAAAATAATTATTTTATAACTCATTTATTATTAAAAAAAATAATTCTTAACTTATTATTATTGTCTAAACATAAAATATTAATGGTTAAATTAAATTTAAATAATTTGGCACAACTTCAATTTTTATTAATTAAATACATATAATAAAATGTTTTTGCACATTGATATAAAATATTGGTTTGAATGCATTACCTAAAAATATTGGAGATTACAAAATTGAATGAAGTATTATAACACTTTAACTTGTACCATCTAATGAAAGAGGTAGTAGTGTCTTCATTCCTCTCCAAGTTTCATAAATTGTGTTCCAATCTACCTAGTGCAATTCTTGAGGTGCTAATAAAGACAAAAACATCAAAGTGTCTAACGTTTCTAGACCAAGTCCAGATCTATCATCATTTTTTATACCTTTCATTTTTTATACCTTTCACAACTAGCGGTGCTAGTAGGAAGAGTAAGAACAATTTGCCACAATTTCATTAAATTTGGGTAAGACTCACACCACTCAGGTTCTCCTCCACATTGTTCCCATGTTGCAACCATGTTTTTCCTTGGATAGGCCGGATGTAGAGTAATAGTAAAGCTTTCCATTTCACCTTCACATTTTTTTGTATCAATTATTGATGAGTCTCCAATATCAATTTTTTCACATAGTCGTCTCAACCATCGTTTTGTTTCAGAGTCTCTTTCATTCTCTTCTTCAAAGTAAGAATGAGGACTGAATAATTTTGCTGCATTGAATACTGACAAATATGTAAACCTGTCATTGAGACAATCAATCAACTTTTGGACAAATGCTTAAGTGAACACAATCTTCCATAGTACCTAACCCAAGTGAATTAGGTATAGGTTCAAATCTTAACATATGCACATGTGAAGCACCTGTATTATCAATAAACTCCAATTTTCCATGTTCTGATTTCTTCAAAAAAATATGAGACATGTTGAGAACCTTCTCCAAACATATCTCGCAAGAAGAATCTTCTACAAAAAAGTTCAATAAGAACATCTAATTGCATACCAATAGATGTTATATCAATATGTTCCTCTTGAAATCGTTGACTTAGATCTCCCAACAAATGAATACAAAACTGAACTTGAAATATTGTTCCCATTTCATACATCTTTATGTTATCATGTTTCCATTCTTGTAATAACGCCGGCATAATTTTGACAAGCCCGTTCATCACCTCTCCCCTTGAAAGCCATCGGATTTGATGAATTTGAAGTACCTGTAACTTATCAATTTGAAATAACTCCATTAAACTTTTGAGTTCTCCATGCCTCTTTGCAGATTTTCCCAACCAAGAATATACTTTATTGGTCAAATTACCGATATAATTAAATTCAGGAAAATAATTTGTAGCATCAGTTATAGCTAGTGTCTCACAATGTGCTACACAATGAATGCATAACAAATGAGGCACCTCACGAAGCAACTTGACAGCCAAACCTTCATGAATACCCCTCATAGATGAAGCTCCATCTGAACCAAATCCCACCATTTTATATTTTGATAAATCCATTTCAGATAATAATCCTGACAGGGATTCATACATTGATTGTGCAGTACTGTCTTTGATTTTCAGAAGACGAATAAATTTTGTTGCACGTGTCCCTCTTCCCCCATCCATTAGATATGTAATATATATAATAAGGTGTTGTTCCATTGTTTTATCTGTGCTTTCATCCACTAGAATAGAATAAAAGAGATTTGAGCAAATTTCTCCCTTCAATATTTTCTAGTAAACCATTTTTGTTGCAAGTAAAAACTCTTTTCCAATTGTAATATTAGTATATGAAGAGTATTCATTGGTTAAAGACATATTGGGTGTTCCCTTGTACCTATGCAAGTCACAAAAGTCTTTATACAATTCTAAAGGTAAATCGTTTATAGCCACAAAATACATAGTTTACATCACACTGATTATTCTGAATTTCTCAATATCAAGCATGAGTTCAACATGTTGTGTGATGGGTAAATATGATTGCCTTGATTCACTCTCCAAGAATTGAACTGAACATTTATGAGCCTCAGATACAACATGAACATTTAACCCACCTAATTGGATTGTACTACTACCTTCTCTTGCATATGGCGTATCTCCTTTGAATTTGACACACCATGAACACTTGATGCGCTCTTCACCATTTGAACCTATTATAGGATATGCCCATTTGTGTATTAATTTCCATCCATATTTAAATGTTCTCTTAGGAGCTACCCCCTTACCTTTCTTCCATGTTTTTTAGGTCTGCCAATTCTAGATATTTCTTCTTGATAAATTCTTTTTTTTTTTATATAGAAAGAAAAAATCATTAGAAATAGATGAAAAAATATTATGTTATATGATAATAATAGAGAGTTTAATTATTATTAAAAATGACATTCACATAACTAAAGTGTAATTGTTACATAACTAAAGTAAAATTGTCATTAACCTAAATTCTTGTCAATATTTATAGTAAAGTATTGTAATTCACTCATTATATAAAATTTACATTACGATGAAATTTTGTTCATATTTATCAATTATATAAAAAAAATATTAAATCATAATAAATTATATAACATTTATTTATTTTATTATTAACCAATAAATTTATTTTCAAATTATTTAATTTTACAATTTATTTTTTTTATTAAAATTTATAAATGAATATTAATTTAAAAAAACCATGATGTAATCATCAATGTCATTATAAAATACAAAAGATAATAAATAACTTATATAGTAAATACTTACTTCAATCAAACCAAATATTTCATAATGTGCATTACAAAAGCATCATTTATAATATAAAAAACCTACCTAGTACCAATACCTACTCGAGGTGATGATTACATTAAAATTAAAGGATGTATTTTTTCTAATTAAATTTCAATGTTTTATTAGTTCACATAGATGTTGCAATTATAAAAGATATTGTTTCCTCAACTATTTTCAACTAACACATTACACTATTAGTTTAAACATAAAACTATATATTATTCCATTACTAATTGTGAAAATTATTTATTCAATCCTTAAATTTTAATACCAAACATCATATTAAATTAGGGTGTCCATGGATGTTAATCATCATATTAATTATTGAGGAAATGTATGCACATGAGAGTTCTAAATTAAGAAATTATTATGTCACAAAGAATATCATTATATCTAATAATATATCTTAAAATTCACCATTATAATGATTTCCCAATTACAAAATAAACATTATAATTAACAAATTTTACAATTTTTAACATTTTTATCAATTCCATTATATTTTTATCTACATTAATCTTGTTGAAATTTAACTTATAATTAAAACATTCTAATTAGATTCCATAATAACATACTCAAATTATTTCTAATTTATTTTCCAAATTCCATTTTATTAAATTGTACATATAGATAATATCTTTATTAATTCTTTTATTACTAATTGCAATTTTTCTTTAATTTAATATACTTGACAGAAAATTGCACATAATAATAATTGGACTAAATGTTTTTTCATTTATTAAATAAAGTTAAACATTTATAATTAGTAGTTGAATTATTTTCTTATAATGATATAATTAATTAACTAAAACTAAAAGAAATATAAACAATTAATTAAAATAAAAAACAAAGCTATAAATATCAGCACTTAATTAAAATAAAAAACTTTGAAGGAGACCATTTTGTTTAAATTCTTCTCAAAAAAAAATAGTTATGAATGAAATCAACTACGTTTTTATTGATGGATCTTCTACAGAATAAATGAACGAGCTAGATTCTCCGTAAGTGGCCACTGTAATAAATATAGCTCCCCCCATGGGCAAAGGCGGCCAGCCACTTCACGGTATTGTGCCAATTATAGTGCAGATGTATGTATATTGGTGTTCCTTTTTTCCGTTCAGTTTTGTTCCGATCCACAAGCAATCCTACCTCTCCCACTAGAAGGGAAAGCAACAAGCGCTCCTTAATAATAGAGAGCACGCCCCAATAATACGATCGAAATCGCAGCTTCACCTGTATGACAAACAAACCCCCGGTGGAAGGATTCGAACCTGCTGTCGTCTTCTGACTTTGCTTCCGATAAATATTTTCTCTGAGGAGAATAAATGATAAGTGGCCACTGTAATAAATATAAATATCTGTAATAAACATTCTTTCTGTGATGAACACAAATCAACTAGATGAACACGCTCTAAGGTAAAATTGGTATACGGTACAGTAAAATCGGTATATTGAGGAACGGAAAAGGCATTAAAAAAAAAAATCTGTAATAAATACCCTTTCTGTGACAAATCTAAATCAACTAGATGAAAACGGTCTACAGTCATATTGGTATAAGAGAAGATAGACTGAAAATGGCCCTGTTCGAAAATTCCACACCTACAATGAAACAAAGATAAATTTCTGTTCGAAAATTTCACACTTACAATGGAACAAAGATAAACATACAGCAGAACAAAGATTGAGAACTTGAGAAAGGTTGCCTTGACAAAAGAAATTGACTTACAGTGTGTAGTAATATATCTATCAATTTTTGTGTAGTAATATATATCTCAATTTCGAATTCACAATGCTTGTTGTTGCTAATGTTTAGAAAATTCACTTCCAATTCACAACACTGGTTGTTGTTGGTGTTTAGAGATTTCACCATTTGATCAAGTTTAATAAATAGAATATGTATGTATGCATGAGCTCCATAAAAATAGGATTGTGTTTTAGAAAAAAATATAACAATTCTTTTTTTGAAAAATTGGTAACATTCTTTTGTTTTATTACTAAAATATAGAGAAAAATATTATTAACATTATTTTTTTATTACTAAGATATAGGGGAAAATGATTAATAAAAGAAAAAACTTATAAAAACAATAAAAAAATAAAAAGCAGAACTTATTAAAGAAATTTCTAACTCATAAAAAGTTATATTAAAAAAGAAAAAATATGAAATAATTTATAAGTGAATGTATTAAAAAAAAAAAAATATGAAATAATTTCTATTTCAAATTTTACACGTGTGTTTTTATATCAATTTTTATTTGCATTGAAAATAAAAATTAATATAATTTTCTATGAAGGGCTAGAAGGGCAATGAAACCTCAATACCTCAATTTTGATCGCTTCCTGAAGGAAACGGGAAGCCTCTTCAACCCACCACCGCAGAAAGACAGGTCGATGTGTTCCAGCGTTAATAGATTCCCGAAGGAATCTGGCAGAGAACTCAAGCTATTGCAATTCCTTAAATCAAGATATTTAAGCTGAATTAAATTCCCGAAGGAATCGGGAAGCCTCTTCAATTCACCGCAGAAAGACAGGTCGATGTGTTTCAGCGTTGATAGATTCCCGAAGGAATCTGGCAGAGAACTCAAGCTATTGCAATTCCTTAAATCAAGATATTTAAGCTGAATTAAATTCTGTTGGAATATGCAATTTCTACCTACTGCCATTAAAACCGAACCTTCTACTCAACTGTCATTACTGTTCCTCTACCGCCTCCACCGCCCGTTGTAGACACTCCGAGAACTTTCCAGATTGTCTAGAGTCTTCCAAAGATGCTATAAATACAAGGCAAATGTAACCGTGTAGATCAGATCAAGCAATACAATTTCTGGTTGTTCTTTTACTGTGTGTTCTGCGTCGATCTCTTCAAATTCCTGAAGGAATCGGGAAGCCTCTTCAAGCCACCGCAGAAAGACAGGTCGATGTGTTCCAGCGTTGATAGATTCCCGAAGGAATCTGGCAGAGAACTCAAGCTATTGCAATTCCTTAAATCAAGATATTTAAGCTGAATTAAATTCCCGAAGGAATCGGGAAGCCTCTTCAAGCCACGAAGACTCTTCAAGCCACGGCAGAAAGACAGGTCGATGTGTTCCAGCGTTGATAGATTTCCGAAGGAATCTGGCAGAGAACTCAAGCTATTGCAATTCCTTAAATCAAGATATTTAAGCTGAATTAAATTCCCGAAGGAATCGGGAAGCCTCTTCAATTCACCGCAGAAAGACAGGTCGATGTGTTTCAGCGTTGATAGATTCCCGAAGGAATCTGGCAGAGAACTCAAGCTATAGCAATTCTTTAAATCAAGATATTTAAGCTGAATTAAATTCCTGAAGGAATCGGGAAGCCTCTTCAAGCCACCGCAGACAGACAGGTAGATGTCTTCCAGCGTTGATAGATTCCCGAAGGAATCTGGCAAAGAACTCAAGCTATTGCATTCCCTTAAATCAAGATATTTAAGCTGAATTAAATTCCCGAAGGAATCGGGAAGCCTCTTCAAGCCACGGCAGAGAGTCAGGTCGATGTGTTCCAGCGTTGATAGATTCCCAAAGAAATCTGGCAGAGAACTCAAGCGATTGCAGTTCCTTAAATTAAGATATTTAAGCTGAATTAAATTCCCGAAGGAATCGGGAAGCCTCTTCAAGCCACGGCAGAAAGACAGGTCGATGTGTTCCAGCGTTGATAGATTCCCGAAGGAATCTGGCGGAGACCTCATCTTTGAAATCTGCAACCGCAAGTGTTTCAAGGAATGCAGATCACAAAATTCCTCTGGAATTTCGACAATAATATCCGAACTTGAAGTCACCACCACCATCCGTTCGAGGTGCTTCAACTGCCATGTGGACTTAGGAATTTCAGAGAGGGGAGCATCAATCCGCAACTCCAAAGGCGCCTGCAGTATGTTCACGTGTTCCAATTATTGTAAATATAATAGATGGTTGTCCTCTACAGAACCCTTCTGATTCGTTTGAGTTTTGTGGTGCCCTATTAATAATAGCAAATAACCTGTATAGAGACTTTTTATTTTTGACAAATTTCTATTTACCTGCAGTTCCTCTGGCCACAACGTTTTCAAGTCATGCCCGTTCACTTCTAACACCCTTAACGCCCCTAACTTCTTCATTAGAATAGGAGGGAGGGAAGAGCAAGGACAGTTGCGCCAGCGAAACCAGAATAGACTCTCTGAGCCCACCCCCTCCAAAAGAAGAGATCTTCTTTAATGTCAATATCAAGAAGTCGTAAGAAGTTCATTTTGTAGTCTGAAAAGTCATCATCATCTGAGGATGCATACCCGGCATGATATTTCGGACGAAGCATCCTAATACCCCGCACAGTTTTCTGTACAGTTTTGAAAAATAATGAATAAGTAAAAAACTGTACACATAATTTTATTGAAGAATATATAGAAAATTCAATGATTTACAACTTACAGACGACTGTTGCGACAAATCATCAATGTTCTTTGTCCCATCCCAAAGATGAATCGGTCATCCGCGATCCTTCGCAAGCTTTCTTCCCATATCTCGGAGGTGATCATGCATTCTTATCAAATTTCCAGTTTTCACGCCATTCTCAAATTGGACGTCCACCTCGACAAGGCATTTGTTCAGTAGACTTTGAAACCCCCGCGAGCCTTGCCAACCTGACCCGTCCCATACTCTTATGGCGGTATCCGTAGGTTCTCCTATAAAAAAGCAGGCAATGTCTAAGAAAATCTTTTGGTCCTCTGTCTGAAGTGCATCGTAACTAATCTGAAGCCTCTTTTGTATCTCACTGGGAAGTGTTTTTTCAAGTGCCTTCAATTCATCTTTCCAGTAAGATATATCGTAGTTTCCATAAAGAAGCGCACCAAATACTTTTAAAGACAAAGGCAATCCATGGCAAGCCTTTAAAAATTTGTTAACCAGATCTTCAAATCCCGACAGTGGATGGGGTTGGCAGAAAGCATGCGAGCAGAAGAGCTCTCTGAAGCGTTTTCTATTAAGACCAGTCAACTGATAAATTGATGGCTTTTGTACTCCCGACTTTACGAGGACATTCTTGTCACGGGATGTGATCAAAATTAAGCTATTCTGTAGGGGTAAGATACCTTTATCTGTAACGGGGAAAAGTGCATACACTTGATCCTCGTGATCTACATCATCTAGAACTATCAAGACTGGAGAAGACAAGACTGAGAAATGCTTCTTGAGCATCTCTATATCTTCATCCTTGCTGTCTATCGGTTGCTCAGATGGACTTAAGCCCTTTAGAAGTCTTGTCTGCAAGGAAGGTAACGAGATTTTAGCATTTTCTCTTACATCGAATAAAAAACAGGATTTACTGTAATTTGAACTCTTCCTGTTAAAGAGTTCTTTAGCCAGCGTTGTCTTCCCTGCTCCACCCAAGCCGGTGATGCCGACAATCTGAACTGTTCCACTGTGCTGATGCAACGATACTTTCGTTTCAAAATCTTTCACCATCTCATCCAAACCCGTAGGATGTCTGGCCACATTCAACTGTGTCTTTTTGCCTTTTTTCAATACAACTTCGACGACCTTCTCCAGTAGTTCCCCCTCATCGCTAGTTTATTTACAAGAAAGATAAACATAACTATTAATTAGATTATAAAATAAATAAAACTATCATTTGCATAGTGCATCTTGTGTTCAAAATAAAATGGGAAGGGGGAGAAGAGTCGGAGTCCTCACCCGTTATACGCCTCCAGATCTAACCCACTTATGTTTGCAACCCGTGAAAGAGCATTTTTCCACTTCTCAATGGTGTCGGAAGTGTAACGCGGTTCCGATTCATGCATAGATCTCTTCTTTTCGAGGTTGTGTAGAGATCGAGCATAGACTCCTTCGCTCTGTGTCCACCGAAGATCAGCGGGCTTTACATTGTGAAACACTGGAATAATAGGAGCCTCGGACTCCAACATGAGCACGAGCTCGTCTAAACACCACCTTGAATCCGCATATTTGGGAGAAAAGATTGCAACATGGACGGAAGCGGTTTTAATAGCGCCTTGTATTTGACGATTGAAGTCTTCTCCCTCTTGCATTTCCCGGTTGTCTATAAAAACTCGCAGCCCATTGCGAACAAGGCTGCGGTACAAATGGCTGGCGAAGGTCTTCTTCACGTCTGGTCCTCTGTGGTTAATAAAGACGTCGAAGCAGTTGTTGGAATCAACAGCGCTGGACGTGGAGGCAGCCATTGAAAAAATGGGAAGGCTTCGATAGTCGATGAGATGGATACAAATCGCAAAGGAGGGCCTCACTTAAGAGTTTCGAAAGGGCGGATGTATTCGAGGGAGTATTGTTGTGCCCATAACTCATTTCAACACCCAGCCGTCGACCGGGCGATAAAGGAGGCACGAAATTATACTCATTTCAACACCAACCGACCGGGCGATAAAGCAGGCACGAAATTACACTCAACCGTACAAATTATACAACTGTAAAGCATGCACGGGATTTGCTTTGCAAGTGCCCGTCGCTCTCCATTCTTGTCACCAACCGAGTTCTCCGACAATTGATACTAAATTTCTTCACGAAATCAAACGAGTATTGACTATTTCAATTTTTAGAACCCCCTCATATATTACACACGCTTACACCAATCTATTTCTTCCACTCTAATTCTTTATGAGCTCTGGTTTTCTTCTATTTTTCCCATTCCATATTCCAAGCAATGGTCATATCCATGAATTTCACGCGATGTCTTTTTCATATTTAAGAATATCTTTAGAAGATCCTGCCACGAAAGGTAAAATATTAAGGCAGTAATTGTCCAACCATTAACACGCATACATGTTAAAGCAGGAATTGTCCAATCAACCACAGATTAAAAAAATGAAAAGACAAAGATGCTCTACCCACCAAGTAGGTAAAACTGTAAAGCAGAGATTGAATTTGCTTTACAAGTGCTAGTTGGCCTCAATTCTTGTCACCAATACTAAATTTCTTCTCAGAATCAAAAGAGTATTGACTACTTTGATTTTTGGAAGTCTCGCAACCAACCACATTGACACCATTATATTTAGCTAGATCAAAACTTTCGCAACCAACCACATATGGACACGCATACACATAAAGAAATAACATGGTCTACCACCGCGTAGGTAAATATAAACCGTACAGATTATACAACTGTAAAGCAGGAACGGAATTTGCTTTGCCAGTGCCCGTCGCCCTCCAGTCTTGACACCAACAAGTTCTCCGACACTTGAGACTAAATTTCTTCTCGAAATCAAACGAGTCTTGACTATTTCAATTTTTAGTCCTTTCATATATTCACGCATTTACACCAATCTATTTGTCTCCTTTTTTTCATACTTTTAATATAAAATTAAAGTTTTCTAATATATTTATGAGTTGTGGTTTTCTTATAGAACAATGGTCATGTCAATGAATTTCACAGTGTCTTTTTTCATATTTAAGAAGATCCTTTCAAGAAGGATCCAGTGTTAAAGAAATGAAAAGACGAAGATGCTCTACCCACCACTTACGTAAAACAGTAAAGTAAGAATTGGATTTGCTTTACAAGTGCTAGTCGGCCTCAATTCTTGTCAGCAATACTAAATTTAGTTAAAATTAATAATCACGGTGAGGCCACAAGGGCACATCACATGTGAGTGAGTCTACGCTCACATAAGCTGTTGTATATTACTTGGATAAATTGCTTACAAATAAATAGGCTAGGAGAGCCTATAACAAATCCCTACCTTTGTGGATCTGAAACTAATTCAAACCTAAACATGAAGAACACACAACAACTTAGTTAAGCAGATCTTAACTAAGTATCCTAATTTCGACATTATTCCAACATTCCCCCTTAATGGAGAAATGGATTTTCTACCAAACATAACAGAGCAAAAACATAACATGCTTGCTGGTCTCAGTCTCAGCTAAGCTTACTAATTAACAATTTCATCTTAACCTTTCTTGATCTTAGATAGTGATATAGATGGAGCTTCTTCCTTGGCTTTCTACGCCATATATGTTTCATCTTGACTCTGTTCTGCTTCATAGCCCTTTTTGCTTTGTTCCTCAGCATTTTGAAATTTGACTTCTGATTATTGTTCCTTGTCCTCAACACTTCTGCATTTTCTTTGTCCTGAGAACATGTGTCTTTAATGTTCGCAAATGCTTCCAACTCCACATAAATATGTTGCTCCCATTTCTGGATACAATCAGCAATGTCCTGCTTAACTGACTCTTGCAACATTAGCTCATAGTAGTACTTTATTTCTTCAGGACTCCACTTTATAAAAACTGACTCAATTTCTATATCTGTAATGCAGTCTTCTTCTTCAGTGTCCATACAGTCCTCATCATAATCTAATGTTTCTTTGCATTCATCATAATATGGCTTTTGAAGCCA
>ML832689.1:0-13244 GCA_009831015.1 Picea engelmannii
CCTTAGGTATCCTGTAAAATTTCATGTTCAAAGTAATAATAACATTGTGAGGCCTAGAATCATATACAACGTGATGTTTCCATAAATAAGGTTGGACCAAAAGAACTTCACAAAGTTCAAGGGAAGAGACATCACACAATACCTCATCTTTTAAGGGATTGAGTCCATAGGACAGGTGGCATTGTTGGATAATGCAAAGATCACTTCCTTGGTGGATCCATCCAATGGTGTATGGTTGTGGGTGCACCATTGTCGGCAAGGCCAGCCGCTTGATTACCTCCGCTGAGCTGAGTTTATTTTGGCTATCACTATCAATGATGAGGAGAAGTGGAGTACCCTTCACCCACTTCTATGAATGAAAGAGATGATCACCTTCCTCTAGCTCATCAGGTTCACCGAGCTGGATCTTGGTGGTAGAAATAGTGGCACTGGGTTTTGCATCAATAACTTGTCTCCCCTTTTCTCATTATGACTCTGAGTCAGAAATCACATATGATTCAAAGGCTTGCACCTCCACCACCAATGACTGATATGAGTGGAAATCAATAGTGTTATGTCAGGGGATCTTATGGAAGTCGCACCACTTCCCGGTGTCTTTCTTCATCTTTCCATTATCCTTCTTTGTTTGCAGCTTAGATTGGTTGTCCTGTGGCTTTCCATATTTTATTTTCTTTTTGTTTTATGGGTTGGGGCTTCCCTTTCCTTGCTACTGTTGTGAGGGGTTCCTAGACCCAAAATTTCATGTCTTTTGTTTAAGATTTTGCTCGATTTTGATATCATATCAACATGACGCACCCAAGGAAAAGATCTCCAGAAACTCCATTTCTATCTGGATGTATCTACGCATAATGTCGCAATACTTGAGCACCATATGTTGCTCAAAATATTTTATAGCTAGCTTGGTGTGCAAGGTATGGAAGACATTGGTGAACTCTCACATTGTTTAGTCTCTTTCCTACCACAACGTGTTCCATATTGTATACAATTCGTCATAACTTCCAACAAGGTAGTATTTTTCCTTAATAGCATCCCTGAAGGAACCCCAAGTGGGTGTAACTGCAAATAATGTGGGTTCCTCTATTTCCTTATGCTCATAGAAATTCTCCCACCAATCTTTGATATGGGGAATGACCTTAAGGAGCACAAATGTAATATTTTCTCTATCGGAAAAATTGTGGACAGAAAATAACCCATCTACAAGGTTTATCCATTTATCTATGGCATCTTCATATATTTGACCTTCAAATATAGGAATATAAAAATTGATTTGTACCTTGAATGGGGTGGCGCCTCTGCTTGAGGTATATGTGTCATTTTTCAGAAGGACCTCTTGTTGATCCAGAATTGGATCCAGAAGCTTGATGGGGCTCAGAAAGGCGTAAAAATCAAAGTTCTCAGAATGGCTTCAAATGGATGTGTGCATAGGCCTTATCAATATGAACTCAATGCAACTTGAACAAGCTCAAATAGACGTCATATGATACAGATATCGCGATCTTTTAATTTTTCCAAACATGCAAAAAGTCAACAGTCAATAGGCCAAAAAGTCAATGCTGACGTCTTCATGATGACATGGCAGCATCTAGAGGTGACACATGGTAGGAGGTCATACATCTGACATGGCAGGTACAGGTGGACCAATCTGGGAGTGACACGTGTCACCACTGCAAGGGTGACACGTGGCACGACTGTACGACGTACATACGACACATGGTAGACAATGACTAGGAAAGTGTGTTGACTAGGTAGGTGGAAGAAGTGGTCCAATCAGTTCCTAACAAGTGTCCTTTGTGTGGACGAATATCGTGGTGCCACGTGGCCCAATCCTTGGCTTCCATGTGGCACCGTTGCATTGGATAAGATATTTGGAAAAAAATTGTTGGGTTCAACGGGTTCGAACCCATGACCTATTGGGGCACTGAGCTTTCGCATACGCGAGGCTACCAGTCCACCTACCTGGTGGAACTTAACCTATAATGTTTTTTCTTCTATTTAAGTTTGCAACCATATGGTTTCAGACGGAAGTATGGGCTGGGGCCTATCCCCAGCCCTCGGCACACCCATAAAAAGTTACCACGAGACCTAATTTTTATGTTTCTTGGCACATGTATGGTGGAGTACAACCCTCGGTATAGCCTCTGACTTCAGTGCCACCATAGGACCCATATCCATTGCTTAGCGCAGATGACCATTGAGTTTTTGGCACAGGAATTGTTAGCTCCAAGCCGCGGGTTTTGACACCTGTCACATGTGACCTGGAGTGTGGTTATAACGTTTAGCACAGAGATAAGGGGCCAAACCATCGGGGGTTGTAACCATTGAATAGTGCGTGTATGTATGGGTTATGGCCACATGGCCCAAGAGCATGCGACCAGGAGCAAGACTTCAGGCCCAACACGCTAAGAACCAACATTAGGACACATGGCGGGCTTCCATATGCCCGAGGACTAGCACATAAGGGGTTGCACCCAAATATTTCTCAAGAGTGGGTTTTATACATTATAATAGTGATTTTTAATGATTTATTCAGCATAACTGAGAGATTTTGGTCATTTCGGGGGGATATTGGGGCCTTTTTTAGGCCAAATCTTGAGGGGAAGTTGGGAGATGGTTACCAAATTTAGATATATATAAACCAGGGCTTCTTGAATCCATGGGAGGAGATTTAGAGTAGGTTTATGTTGAATATATTCCAATCCAAAACCATTTTTATGCAAGGAAGTTCTTGAGGAGAGCACCTTTGCGGGCCATTTCTGGGAGGTCTAGTCATCTGATTCCAATGTTGTTTCTTTTGTTGGGTTCTAGAGATCTGGTAGAAAAAGACCAGATCGGTTTGTAACATTTTTGGCACTATTTTGATGTACTTATAAATCTTCGAACAGAAATAAGAAAGCCTCACCCACTGAGACAAAGGATCAGAGACGTAGGCAAGATTGTCGAACTCTGTTATCACATTGGTTTTTATGGTTTGTTGATCCTCATGCTTTATTTCAGATTTGTACATGTTTATATGGTTGTCATGTTTACTTTATAATGCTTCCTCTTTCATTCATCTTCCTAAATGGTTAATTAACACATGCATAATAACTCAACCATTGTCGTTTAAAAGATCTTTTTGGATCAAGTGGTATCAGAGCTAGTTGACGTTTGGATTTGAGTTTGCATGTTAACGACGGAAAATCTATATCATGGTGAAGGAGAGATTGTTGAAGATAATCCATTGATTGGATTGAGAAAGAGAACTTCTAAAATAAAGAAGATGGCATCAAAAGAGGGAATTTCTCAGGATGAGAAAGAGTTTCAAAAAACTTTCTTCTCCATGTTGGAGATGCTGAAGGTTTTGTATGAGGATTACTTGTAACAGAAGAGATTGAATCTGGGTGAATATTCAAAGGAAAAAAGTGAAGAAGGAGAGGATCCTCCTCAAATTCCTCCTTCACCTCCATCTTCACCTCCTTCTTCTCCTTCCTCTTCAAGTTCAAGTTCTAAATCCACTGCAAAGAAACATGTTCATAAACATAAGAATGAAATGCCTTTACTAAAACTTGATGTTAAATTTGAATTACCCATGTATGATGGTGAAGTTAATGCAGAGAGACTTGACAATTGGGTCAGACAAGTGGAGGTTTATTGCAATGTGCAACAGATCAAGGATGAGGCAACTCAGATCAATTTGGCATCACTTAGACTTGTAGGCACATCACTCATCTGGTGGAAAAGCAAGTTGCAAAATGGCACGCAACAAGTGGGTAATGTATTTCCATCAATGAAAATGCCAATATGATCCAGTTGGAATAAGTGGGTGGCCACCGATATCCACCTAGATCATAGATGTCGCATTGAAGGAACAACCAAAATAAGAAAGTGCATGTCCATGAGAAGAAGTGTTACAATAAGAAGAATCAAGATTGATGTTGTGCTTCTTTATTGTTGTTTTTAATACATCCATATTATTAAAATATTTAGACTTCATATAACCATCTCACCCAGAAAAATTGCAATGTCTCTTAGTCTTCTTACTTTTTTATTTCATTCTTTTTTCACCATTGAGAGTAGGAGTTGGATGAGAGGGTTTGGGACCCTTGTTTTTCTTGTTGTTATGAGGATGTTGTTCCTTTGGATGCTTGGATTTATCCTTATGTCAGGACACTAAGGGTTTTTTAGATGTACCTGTAGTGTTGATCAATCCAAGCTACAAGAGCTTATATTTCCCTCTAATCAAAGAATCAAAAATATCTTCAAGAGTTAGTGGTTTGTAAGAAACCCCTAGAGCTTATCTAGTAGAGTGAAAAGTAGATACAAAAACATAATACACACTACCAATATTAGCAAGAATATCATATATCAATTGGTAATCCTTCTTTGGTATTTTACAGTGTCGTCTGAGTGTTTTGAACTTAAATGGAAAATCTTCAATGCAAGAGAAAACACTAGGATTTAAATAAATCTATTGGTTTTCGAGCTAGTGGGCTCAAATCTCATTATGTTTACCAAAATATTGTTTCCAACTTTGTCTAAGCATTATCTGATTTGTCAAATCTTTGAAGGTGAAACTATAAATCACTATATATGGACATTCCAATTAATCCACATGCTTCATCATTTTTATTATCTTATTTTAATTTATTTGAGGCATTAGTGAGAGAAAATTATTTTCCCAAGGTAATCCATAGAGTTATCTACTTCTTACTACAGCCTCCATATAGGATTTCCATGAGAATTAGTTTGCACTGTGAAGGAAAATATCACTTGAACTAGTCATGTTAAAATATGCAAGTAAGATGGATTCAAAAGCATAAACTAATTGTATGGATGGAAAGTTCTTGAAAAAATAGGAAATTTCAAGAAAAAAGGTTCTAAAAACAGAGTTTGGATGTCATCTTTTGTAAAATAAGTGAGAATCACTTTTACAATGAAGTCATTTTATAAATTAAAGCCACATGCAAAAGGTAACTTTAAAACAAAACATTGAAGTTATTGTATAGTGATTCACTTTTATAATTCAAGTGAAATGCATTTTACAGTAAAGTTATATGATAACTTAAAGTTGTATGTACTTTTTCAAAAAATAACTTAATGAAAGAAAGACTTGAACTCAAGACCTCTTATGTAATAAAGTAACTTTCAACCAAGTGAGATAATGCAAAATATATAATAAATTTTAAGAAAGATGAGAGATTTTTTTTTACTATATGTCTCAAAGCGCATGCTTATGTAAAAAATCTTTGTTTTTGCCTACAAAAAATTCAAGCAACTACACACAAAATTAAGCAAAATTTCAAAGAAGAAAAAAAACAAATCCAACTTAACAAGATCAAGGTTAGATATTGGTTATCCTACCCAGAAAATGCAACTTTCCTCTCTATTTTTTATTTATTGAGAATGCATAAAGTGCAAAGAAAAAAGCATACTAAAAAAAAGAAAACGCTTTCTACTATGTTTTCAGTTTGTCAACAATGCACAAGGCACGCAGTGTAAAAAGCATACACAAACCAGAAAGGTAGAAAATTGGAAATATAAACAAAAAAACAAAAACATTATCATAGTATATAATTAAAAAAAAAAAATCGTAATGAAACGTATACCTCTGGATTTGATAAAAATGGTTGTATCTTAGGAAAACATAAACCTTTCTAGTTGAAACAAAAAGTGTTCCCAACTAAAAATGGTGTTCTAGACATAATGAAACATCTCTCTTAACAGATAAATACATAAACTTAATAGAATCCAAAAACCTTTTGATGCTTGCAGCAATACAGGTTCAACATCTTGATCAACAACGAGAACATGTCTTCATACGAGATCTAATACCGTGTTCGATAAATAGGGTATTTCCACATAGAAAAAACATCTTAAGCAACGAATAACATAAAAAAAAAATATCAATACACTAGTGTATTATGTGGTAAAAAATTTCAAAGAGAGAAATATTCCATGGCCCCAACCAATGCAACCACCTAAGGCAATATATTAATGCAAAAGGAAAAAAAAATCTACATATGAGTTTCGTTTCTCACAATCAATCATAAACAAATGACCCTCCATGCTCTTTAAATATATATCATGGACATGTTATCCCCTAGCCTAGGGATAACTAAGGAGATCACATCTCGAGGCCCACGAGTCCTACACATGGAGTATTGAGAGCCGGACAAATTAAGCATGGCCTAGGAGGGCCCCTCTTTTCTTCAGTGTAGTCCACTTATCACCAACAGTAGTATCCATTCCACCAGCCTGGTCCTGAAGTAGCGATGGGTCTTTCTCCATGAGGTAATGAGTCTGGGTATCATGGTATGTATCACTTTGATTTTTGAAGCACTTGAATATGTTTTATTGAATCCTTCTGCATTTCATGATGTTTGCTTGGAAATTATTCTCTTTGACTCATTCATACTTGGAAGGGTGACATGGTTCCCTAGTGAGTTGATTTCCCTTTAGGATGGTTTCCACTAGGTGGGTCTATAAGAAGTCATCGTATGTTCCCTCTATACTTACCACTTTCCATATTTATTCCTCTCATCTCCCCTACCCTTGTTTGGGCATTGGGATTGGCTACACTAGATGGAAGGGTTGTACCTTACCTCGTGGGAAGAAGGGGATAAAGGCCCAAAGGGTAAAATTAGCTGGCAAGAATTAAAATCCAATGTTGAAACCTTTGATATGCTTCACCCAGGGATCCCCGAGAAGGTAGTGAAAAGCTTCTCAGTAAGAAAAAGGTACCCAGAATATACATACACACTCAAGGTACTAGTTGATGGATAAGAGGTCTCATCATTGACCATGGCCATGTAGCAGTATGACATTACCACCTTCTAGTCACCAAAACAGGGTAGTGTCTCTTGGTGGCATAGCCAAGAGAAAGGGGGTCTCATCACGATCCATCCTTCTCATTTCCATGAAATTTTTGTGAATAACGTTGTCACCTCTAGTCATCAAGCCATGACAGTGGCCCTCAACTATTCCTTAAAGCACAAGAGAAAAAAGATTAAAATAAATAAAGCTAATATTAAAAGGAAATGAATGGGATAGGAAACAATTTCATTTATGACAAGGTGCAACTCGCCCTCTACAAAGGCACGCCCACAGGTAAGACTTTACATTTCTGTGGTATCACATGCACTCCATGCCCAAACACTTACCCCATGCCACCTCATACACTTAAATGACTTGGACTAGACCCCATTTGGGAAACACCCCAAACTTAAGAGAGGTTATCTCAATAGGATGTAAAAATTTAAATGACAAAATCAACTTATAAAAAATTATGTCATACACTTAGCAACCTAGAGATAATTGTTATAAATGAACTCTAAAATGTATAACCACACTCAAAAAATACCATAATAAGAAATAGACATTTTCAAGTACTTATTAATGGAATAAACAGAATGAACAGTAATCATTCAACTCAGAAATACTCAGAAATTTAGGCAATGCCAGGGAAAACCCCAATGTGGGGAAACCCAATGAGAGAGAGAGATTTTATTAGCTTCAGGAAATATATATTAGCAGCAACAATACATTTATAGCCAAGAGAAAACCACTTACAGCACCCAAGAGTCCCACCGAATTTTTTTCCTTGAAAAATGTGCCTAGTCCGTACTATTGTACGACCCACCCAGAAAAAACAACACCTCGAAAACAGTGTCAATATGTTGTGTACGAATTGTTCTGTACAACTACCCTTCAACAACAAAGATCATCAAGCTACCTTGATTCCATGCCTTCCTTGCCTTGAAAACTTTGTTCACTTTTCTGTTGTACAGATCCATACAGTACGGCATCCCTCACAGTAGTAAATTACAACACTCACAAAATAGAAATTTCTTTCTTGGGAAATGTGCCCAAGCTCTCTTGGTAAATGCACCCTCCTTTCTACCTTATTTCCTCTCTCAAGCTATCTCAGAAATATCTATCAATCTCCTTCTCATTGTTTTCTTGCACACTACCCAATGCATTCTCTTATAATTTGAAAGTGACCCTTCACCTTCTCCAACCATAGATCTAATGGCCAAGATCTAATCTTGCCTTTACAAGATCAAGGGTCATGATTCATTCCCTGCAAAATAAATCATTTTAAAATATTAAAGTACATTTTCACTTTATAACATAAGTGCACTTTATGAGATAAATTCACTTTAATATTAGAAGGCACACTTTATTAAAAATTCACTTACATAAAAGAACCACTTTATCACAACTTTATAAAAACCCATTACAAATTCAAGTGTCTAGTAGTGTAGGTACAAGGTTACTTTTGCATACAAGACACGCCTGTGGAGTACCTCCCGAGCTAAGAATCTAACACTCCCTCTTAGCGAGGAATGTACTCGTTTCCATCACCATCATCTGGTCCCATCACACTTTTCTCAGTAGGAGATCCCTCTAAACCTGGAGCCATCCTCAACACCCGCACAAAACGCGAACCAAAAGACATCCTTCTGACAGTTACTCTAAAACCTAAGCTCCTAGGAGAATCCACTCCACCTTGAGCATCGGTTTGATCACACTAGCTGAGCCTCCTGCCAGTTCTCAGAAGAGAGTCCCACTCTTCTCTCATAATTCAAGATCGAATCCTTGGGCCCACCGCAGTCTCAGGAGTCGCATGCTCCTCATCTGACGTTGAATCATACCCTAAAGGTTGTCCTCGCAACATGTACAACCCATCCACTCGATCACCAATCAGTTGTGGTTCCACTGGGTCCACTCCCTTCCTATATATAAATACATGTCCCCTCTTGAGAAATGTACAATATCCATCATTCTTCAAGGCTGAGACAGAGAGCAAGTTAACCCTCAACCTCGAAACAAAGAGAACTCCATCAAGCTCTAGGAATCATTCATACTTGAGTCAGAATCTAACCCTTCCAATTCCACGTACAACTCATGCTATACCTCCTTCACTCTCCACAAGTTGGTCAGGATCTATCTCTGTGATAATAAGGAATGCTCGTCAGATTCCCATCATGTGACAAGAGGTTCCATTGTCAACAATCCATCTGAAATCACCCCCAAATCCTCGACTGCCGACACTGGATACTAGAGTAACCAAATAAAATTCCTTATCAAACTTGGAAGAAAATTCCTCCATGCATGTTGTAGCAGTTGTCTCAGGCCCCTCCTATTCCTTCATCTTCTTATTCTTCTCAAGACACTGAGAAGCAAGGTACCCCAACTAGTTACAACAGTAACATATGACTTTACTCAAGTCCCTCCCAGAATTTCCTTTCTTCTTTCTCTTTGAATAAAGAGAAACATTTTCCTCATCTCTGTCTTCCTTCTGACCACTTCTATGAGACCCCATTCGTATCTCCTCCTAAGTTAATTCATCCCACAACCTACTCCAATCTTGAAAATTTTATCGACCCACCATACACTTCACAAAGACATCCCATTCATTTGTGAAGCCTTTCAAGAATATCCTCCCCAACTTGGATTATGAGATGATCTCTCCCACTACAGCTAACTCATCCTTAACTTGGGCTAGCTGGGTAATATAGGATGCAACATCCTCACCCTTAACCATCTTTGAGTCATGCAACTTATCATTCAAGGCCATCTTTTGATTGGCATTCTAAGCCTCAAATAAATTATTCAAAGTTTCTCGCTTCTCATAAGTTATCTTCTTCTCAGAAATATGTGGAATGAGTGGGTCATTCACACCATCCAGAATTATCCTCTGAGCTTTGGTCTCCTTTACCTCATGCAAATCCAAAGCAATGGGATCTGTTGTGGGATCCACAACAATAGAACTGACATAGTTCCAAATCTTGTTCTCCTTGAGAACAACTGACATCTGTACCTTCCACTGCAAATAGTTGGAAATGCCATCCAACCGATCCTCAAATATAATTCATATATCCATATTACATATCACTATTCAAAGGAAAACAAACAAAGGATTTCCCCCTTCAAACTTTCCCAAAAATCTCATTGCTCACTGTCACTCAGAGCCCAAGATCTGATACCATGTAAAAATTTATATGACAAAATCAACTTATAAAAAATTATGTCATACACTTAGCAACCTATAGATAATTGTCTTAAATGAACTCCTTTGAAGGGGGAAATACACATTTACAAGTACTTTAGCAGTGGAATAAGCATAAAATACCATAAGCATAAATACACATTTCCAAGTACTTTAGCAGCGAAATAAACACAATGAACATCAATCATTCAACTCAGAAATACTCAGAAATTTAGGCAATGCCAGGGAAAATCCAAATGTGGGGAAACCCAATGAGAGAGAGAGATATATTTTATTAGCTTCAAGAAAGATGTATCAGTAGCAGCAATATGTTTACAGCCAAGATAAAACCACTTACAACACCTAACAATGCCATTGAATTTTCTTCCTTTAAAAATGTGCCAAGTTTGTATTGTTGTATGGCCCACCCAGAAAAAAGCCTCAAAGAAAGTGTCAATCTGTTGTGTATGGATTGTTCTGTACAGCTACCCTTCAACAACAAATATCCTCAAGCTACCTTGGTTTCCATGACTTCCTTGCCTAGAAAACTTTGCTCACTTTTTTGTTTTATGGATTCGTACAATACGACCTCCCTTACAGCAGTAAATTACATCACTCACAAAATATAAATTTCTTTCTTGGGAAATGTGCCCTCCTCGTTGCCCTCTTTCCTCTCTTAAGCTATCTCTGAAATCTCTATCAATATCCTTCTCATTGTTTTCTTGCACACTACCCAATGCATTCTCTTATAATCTGAAAGTGACCCTTCACCTTCTCCAACCCTAGATCTAATGGCCAAGATCTAATCTTGCCTTTACAATATCAAGGGTCATGATTCATTCCCTCCAAAATAAATCACTTTAAAATATTAAAGTACATTTTCACTTTATAACATAAGTGCACTTTATGAGATAAAGTCACTTTAATATTAGAAGGTACACTTTATTAAAAAGTCACTTACATAAAAGAACCACTTTATCACAACTTTATAAAAACCCATTACAAGGTCAAGTGTCTAGTAGTGTAGGTACAAGGTTACTTCCGCATACAAGACACACATGCAAAGTACCTCCCAAGCTAAAAAGATAACATAGGACACCCTGATACCTTATCTAAACTTGATGTCAAATTGCATAACATCTTTGAGCATTTGTCTGGGTTAAGGGGGGGTTTGATGCACATGTTTTGGTAATTTAATTATTGGATGCAATTTACAGCTATGATCCCTATGACTTATGAACCCCTTGAGGGTGTAATTATTGTTGTTGCAGGACCTTGATTGGTGAACAAGTACACATGAGGGAATGATTAGCTCAGAGCTTCATGGGGACTTAAATCCCACAAATGGATGTTGCAACCCTAGATAAGGGTAAGAAGAAATTGAAGACTTTCACTGGGAAAAATAAGGTATTTGCTTTTGGAGGCACCCTAGAAGACCTAGACCCAAGTGGACCTTGCTCTTCCACATGGACGTTAGCCCTTAAGGGCCCTGGACGTCACTATCATAACCATAGACATCATCCAAAGCTAGGGTTTCATTTTGGAGGCATTTATCAGCCTGGTGGCACATGTGGGAATCATCTGGGGCCTCTGGAGGCCAAGCTCCCCACTTAAGAAGCCTAAGGAGAGAAAGGTGCTAGGGCCTAGAATTTCCTACACCCTAGCATCTTGTCTCTTGAGGTCAATGCATAGGGGGACTTAAGTTACTCTTCTCCTATGCATTTTCCCTCTTAGACTTTTGTGCAATATCATAAATTAATTTACAGCCTTAGTAGAAGCTTTCCACTTTGACGCCATTACCCTTGAAGGCACTAATACTCTTATCCTATTCTTTGACAAGACTACACTCAACTTCACTTGCTATCTCTACCAACTTGACCTAACCTACTAACCTAGTTTTAGGGTACTAACTTGTTGTTGTTGCTAACACTACTACAACCACTATATAGCAGCCCATTTAGCTTATAAAGTTAACTAAACCAACCCATAAATTTGCATGAAGCAAAGTATTATCAATTGGAGTTAAATGGTGCCTAAATTGATCTTCACAAAGTGCATTTCTGAAGGTTTCTTGCAGTTGTCATCACTCTTATTTTACTGTTGTTACATCCACTTTTGACAACCTTTTTAAACCCATTTTCTGATTGATAAGCCACCCAGAATTTGTACTAGGAAAGCCACAATTAATAAATGCTAAAAGTGTTCACTAAATTGCCTTAGTAAGGTACTTTTTCTAAAGTTGTTTATTGTTGTCATAACTATTTATTTGTTGTTGTTATAAGTATGTTGACAACCTTTTAAAGTCATTTCTTGGATTTTGTTAATCTAGAAATTGTAAGTGACAAAAGTATTATCACTGCAAGGTATTTATATTTGATTACATTTTCCTTTTAAGTTACAATTTCTGGATTTGTTACTATTGCTACACATCTATCCTATATGCATAAATTTGTTTGGTAGAAGACCTTTTATATTGAAGTCATTGATTGAAAGCATTGATATCATTGGTTATTATATAACATTTGTTGTTTCTTTGGTAAAGGGAAGGTATCATTCACCCTATTTCCCCTTTACCCCTTGACACAACCTTTCCAAGTGACTTCATTCATTTGAGTGACCTAGATATAGGGGTGGTATTACCTTGTCTTATCCTCATTCATCAACCAACTAGGTCCTAGGATGTCTCCCTTGGAGCGAGGTTTTCCTCCTCCTAAAGAGAAAGAGGTACCTTATTGGGGTGATAGTGATAGAGTTACCTCTATGTTACATCAATCTATGCCTACTTTCCTTTGGGCTTGGGAAAGTATAGATTGTGCGATAACATTTTTGGCTCCGTTTTCGGGGAACACTCAGACAATATTCCTCAATGACACTTTTTCTATAATCCTTTCCCTCAAATCCTTCATATTACGAATCTTACCTGGAAAATCCACTGAGGGTGATTCCCTCACTCCCTTTGATAATCCTTAAGAGGATATCTGACAACTCCACTGACCTTTTCCAAGGTGCCACCTTACTCTCAACTTTGTGATATTTCCAAGATATGGGATCATGGCACCCTGGGAACAAGTGTATTCGACTATTGATTTCAAAAATTTTAAAGGATACCCACATTATTTTGATATAAAATGGATAAGCAACTCTCCAATATTCGGAGGCCTCCCAATTACTCACATTGTATAATTCTTGAAGTATATAAGTGAGATAGAATTTAAAGGGGAGGATGCTCTAGTAAAATTGTTCATACTTTCCCTGTCGTCCTTTTTGCCACATT
>ML832689.1:16632-51337 GCA_009831015.1 Picea engelmannii
TCAACTTTACCAGTTGGAGAGCCCCAATCAGACCATGAATTGGGAGTCACATGAACTCCTAAGTCACAAGAACCGTGACTCGGTATGGGAAAAAGAAACAACTCTTGAATTTAAGGTTGCAGCCATAGCTGGTGAAAAGAGGGACCCACATGCATTATGATGTTCCACATCCACACAATGAGGTGGAATTCTACTAAGGTATCCCAACCTATATGAGGAATATTGGAAATTTGATTGCATCAAAGAATGACCAAGTCCCTAAGGTTCTATTGCAATATATCTCATCTATGTAATTGGCTAAGAAAATGTTTGTGAATTTAAGGGAGGTAACATATAGTTCAGAGTATGCATATATGCATGGATAGTCTTGTGACCTTGCATTTGGGGACTCATCTAAGAAAATATGGAAGGTTCAAGGATCACTACTCTAGGAGATGTTACCTTAAAGGAAAATAAGTCTTCAAGATTTGTTGGAGCAACAATACTAATCCCATGACTTCGTGGATTTTGAGTGACAATAATGATCCCATGATCTTAAAATAGCTTGTCATTTTGGATTTGTTTAATGGAAATAACATATCCTATATTAGATCTTGGAGGTTTAAATATAGTTAATATTAGCCTTTCCCATAGTTTGAAGTGTCTATAGGTGTTTCAGTCAATGAATAGAACCAAAAAGAAACTTTGGCATTCCTTGGAAGGGTAAACTAAAAAGTTAGTATATGGAATGAGTCTAATGTTACTTATGGGATACAATCTTGGTGGACTATAAATTTAAGCTATTGATAAAAAAATGCATTGATCTCTCAAAGTGTGGGATCTATACCATGAATTGCACCTTAACTCTTTCATTTCACAATTACTATTGTTGTTAGTAGGATTATTGTTAAAAATATATATTTTTGGTGTGTTTAACTTTTACCAGTGCTTCCAAATAATTGATGTCAAGATTTTTTAATATTTAAAATGAAATTACAATGTACATGATTTATTTTATAGACCTTGCATAAATCAAGAAAAAAAATTATTGTAATAGTGACTATGCACAGCAAATCTATTGGAAACCAAACTGTGCAAAATAAACCATAACCATTATTTGGTATCATAAAACATCCATTGATCGATTGATATCATGAGTTATACATTTATATGACATCTAGTTATTTTGGCTCGATATTGATCTCTCAATTGCATTTTCAATCTTAGATTCAAATCTCAAAACCCATTTCCATAAGAAATCCTCAGGAATTCAAAGGAATATTCACCACAAAATCAAGAGGATATATTGCAAGCATTCAATTAAATTTCCTCTTACAATAAAACCCAAGTGTAGAAATAGAGCTATGTGCCCTGCAAATGCTTCAAATTCTAAGAAAATTGTGAAAGGATTGCATGATCCCAAATCCCACATTAGAGCTTATTTCCTTGATTTTGCATTATGATTGAGAGAGCCTTGGGCCCAATTGAATCTATCTTAGGTACATTATTGAATCAACCCTATGATTATTAGGTACATTATCTTCGAATGTTTCCCTTACAACAACCATATTATGTTCCTAATAATTTTGATGTTTGGCAACAAGATGATGATATAATTACAGAAGTTTTTCAAGCACCCAAGGATGACCCAGTGCAATGTTATCCTGATGATTTTTGGTCATACCTTGAGGATTTTGATGAGTATTCCTTTGAACACTTCGATTTATTCTATGAAGAATATTATCAACCACCATTGTGCTCAAATTTTGATAAAGGTGAGGACATTTCTTTCCTGAAGCAGGATACTTGTGACAAGGTTTTCCAACTCCCTCTAATTGCTTTACCTCATTATGTCACTAAGGATACATTTGCGGAACATGTCTCTTGTTTCAAGTTTTATTTAGGGAAAAACTTTCCATTATAATTCAAGGGCAGATTGAATTCCTTAAGAAGTTTATTATCTCAATCTTTCAGCTTTCCACTGAGAAGTTGTCAGTTTCCCTCTAAGTTCTTGTTAATCCCTCTCAGATCCCAGGGAGTGATGACGTCCAAGGTAATCAAACCTCATACTATTTGAGCCAACATTTTGAGTCCTTGACCTATCATGATCCTTTTATGAGATGGATTGATCACTTTTCTGGAAGGGTGACTTGGCATGATTGATGGAGGGTATGTCAAAGCCTCAGTTCATGGGTTTTGTGCCATATTTTTGGAACAAGTCCATTTAATGAGCATTTCATTAAATTTGGACCAATAATAAGAATTTATACTTTAAAAATATGAATTTCATGTTTGAAAGTGTGAATTTTAGTGTTTCTAAAGTGCATAATTTGATTCTAAAAGCGTAAATATTGGTTTCCAAATGTGAACTTTTCACTTTGGAAACATTGATTTTGACCTATCTTTAAAGGAACATAGACTAAAATTAGTTCAAATTTATTGAAATGGTTATTGTTTTCTCATCAATGGAAATCACATCGTTATGAACAATGATTCCATCCTTTTATGTTATGGGTCAAACCATGAACGTATTAGTATCATCCTATCCATTATTCGGAAACCCCATAATGGCATATCTCATCTTTCCATTGACGAGGGTTTTCCTATCTAGTTAATTTCATCCAAAATGAGTCTGTAAGAGTAGTGACTTGACACACTTTCTCACTACCATGGGATTTTCCAAAATAGGGAAAACATGCAACATAATCATAATGTTGGATTTGAACAAGGGATTGAATGGCTTCAAAATATTTGTCTTGTCCCATGTCCATTCTAATTACTAGTATGGTGATAATTTAGGGTAAATCATATGGTTTTGAATATCATAATCCACCAGTTGCACCTGCTCCACATAGACTTTAAATGGTCATCCTTACACTCATAGAGACTTCTATACATTTTTCCAATTACCTTGATGTCAAAACATTCACACTTATGAACATCGATAAACCAACATTAATCCTAAGAATTGGCAACTTGAAAATCATCGAGTTAATGTCCTTGTAGACATCATTACATCAATGTTTAGGAAATAGATGAATATCACACCCCTACTAGAATATCGACATGAATAGATGTAGATATAATGGTGTTCTTTTACTGAGGATGTCGATATAGAAACATTTACAACAACATCGAAATTTGAGTAAATTAAAATAGGAAAATTTATTGAAAGGCCTGATTTTGACATGTAAATGTGAAAATAACATCATATCAATATCATTTTTTCCCCAAATCTAGAAGTGCACCTAGGTTACTAAACATAGGTTTAATAGGATCCATTATCATTTTTCTAACCAACAACTAATAAAGATTCATTTTTTTATCTTCAATTTTATAAGAAATAACAAATAAATAACATCGATCTAGCAGTAGAAGAGAAATATTATAACAATCAAGGTTACTTATATTTTCCAAACACATGGATGTAGACCAACATCTAGTGCAAACCAAACTTCAACTCTGAGAAACTAACCATTGGGGAAAACACACCAAAGGTTATTTTTTCTCCCAACCAATGCAAAACTAGATGTGATGGTGATGTCCCTCATGTAGGGCCTTAGCTCAATTAGGGAACTAGGTACTCTCAACTAAAATACCAACCAACCAAAATAGATAGCTACACTCAAACACAAGGTCACAAATCAAAACAACTTGTTGGCACAGGGGCAGACCCAAGGTTCAACACTACAACAACGCACCAACAAAACCCTAACTACCGGCCCTTTCGGCAACACCTATGAAGCAGATGAAGTCTCACTCGAGGTAGAGGCAGGGGTGGTTTCTGGACTCATGTGTCTGCAACCTTAGTTGGGACACATATCTATGATTATAACACTTAATAGAGCACTTAGCACCGCTAGTTCATCATTATCTAACCAATATCTACTTCGCAGAGAAAACAGAGCATCGCAACATTCACCCTAATCTAATGTATAAAAGCACTTAGCATAAGTAAATGGATCAGATCTAGTAGGGTAAAGCACTAAGCACATCCATCTATATCAGATCTAGCATCTAGATTCATCATAAGCACAAAGCATAAACAGATCTATCTAATCATCTCAAAGCACTTATCACATAGCACATAAACACATCATAACATCACACAGAGCAGAATAACACAATATTTACGTTGTTCACCCCCACCCTAGGGATACGTCCACCAACTCTTCTTCTTTATTAGCTTCAATCAGTCATCTACATGCACAGAGCCAAAAACCCTTACTCTACATAAGACAGGATATCTGCGCAGCTCACTAGATCCTCCTTCCTTGCGTTACAGCAAAAATACCTACACAATCTCTTACAATGACTTGCACTTGCCTCTACAAGTCCCACATAGTATGAATGAAGCCTTACACTTCTTGATCACATAGATCCCACTATTAGCACTTAGCCAACTTGCACAACACTTGCGCACTACTCAACTACTTCTTACATTTCCTATCCTTCTATTTATACATACAAAATAGGCCTAAACATGGGTAAACCCATGGGCCAACATCCCATTCCCATTACATATTCCCAAATCCAAAAAAGGACCCAAAAAGGGGTCGAGATCCTACGATCTCTGCTTCGTCTTGCGCTCCATCTTCGATAGGCTGTCAAAGTCCCAAAATAGGTCAACTTGACCAAGGATCTCCCAAAACTTGTTCAAGGGCCAACAGGCCCCCAACACTCACCTGTGACTCGTCTCGATTCACTCTGGTCTGACTAGTTCTGCTTCGAATGCCTCAAGCTTCACTCGAGCTTCTTTGACCTACTATTGTGCTACAGCCTCCTGTTCAGTGAACGCTTGAATGACTGCATCGTTGATAATTCCTAGATGTTGTTCAGCTGTAGTGTAAACCTACTCTAATTCTTCTCCTTGGCCTTCTACCTCTGTAAACAATTGATAGGCCTTATCTTGTACAGGTTGGAGTTTTTGAGTTACCTCCATAACTCTGCTCTGGATAGTAGGGATTTTCTGTTGGGTGGTGCATTGATCTTGGGAGCACTTCATTCTTTCCACAGCTGACAGGGACTTCAGCTGCACCTGTATCTTTTCGACTTGATACTTCGCCTCTTGGAGATGTGACTCCAGTTCTCTTAGTTCTAGACTCTTACTGAGTCGCTCATATGTCAGAGCACTATGATCAGTGAGATACTTACATTCAAGGGTAAGAGCCTTTATCCTTTCAACTGTGCTCCTAGCAGTTGCTTCTCGTTGGTCTCTTACATCTTGTGGGGTCTCGGGTACTGCGTGTAGTTCCAAATATGTGATGTGTTGTTGTGGTTGTTGGATCACTTCTTCAAGTTGTGCTACTTGTTGTGGAACTCGCTCTTCATCCTTTACTTCTACGACTATCATAGAGAAAAGTTCTATGTTGACCACTTCCTTTATTTTGAGTTGCTCCACGAGCAACTGTTCCTTTTCTTGTTGTAGCTGGGATTTTTCTTCATCAAACTTCGCTTGGAGAGAAATATTTTCCCATTCTACAACACTGTGTTTCTCTACAAGGACTCCCTGTACTTGTGCCAAAGCTTGGGTGGCTTGCTCTGTTTCTTCTTGCGCTCGTCGAAGACGAGCTTCGATTGTATCAGCTAGGTGGTGGATTTGAGTTGGCTGGCCATAAATGGCTTTCTATCCATTCGGAGCATTTATCTAACGGTTTTAATGTCCCCAATAGCTATATTTCTTCATCATGGAGAATTTTCATGTGTCACTATTCTGATATCCCGACGAAGCTCCAATTTATCAATTTTTCCTTCTGTGAGGTTCTCTCTGGAATCTTCTGCAACTTGTCGATCTTAGCTCTCTTTTTAATTAGCTTTCTAGCCTTCTTCCTAGTGAGTTTCTTATCGGTGTGCCTTTTTTCATTCTGATCCTTAGCTTATTTTGGTATAGTTACTTCACGTTGTTGAGATTCCTTCCTAAGATTCAAGGGTAACCCTTCTTCTTCATCTAGAATAGGTACTTCAATCTTCAGTGGTTCTTCTAGTGTTCTTGCAACTTCGACATCCAGGTCTTCGTTGTTAAATGGCTTTGATTTTCTCTTTTGTTCTTCGATCAAGTGTGCGATCCTTCTAGTCATGAATTCATTTAACTCTTTCTTCTGTTGTTCTAAAACTTCTTCTTATTATTTCCTTTTGGCCTGATCTCTTTCAATCCAAGGTTTTCCTAGTAGCATGGTAAATGGGGCACTGTTTTCATTGAATTTAACAATCTCAAAATATTCTTTTGTCGAAGTTCCATTGGCATTCATAGGTAGCTTGGTAAGTCTCCCACAAAGGGTTATCAATTTTCCTCTGAATAATCTTATTCCTCCCAATGAGGGAATCATAGAAAGCTTCCATAAAAGTTCCCAAGTTCTTTCTGTCATAATATTCACCTGTGTTTCCTCATCCAGAACACATTCAACGTCGAAGTCTCCTATTCTTGCTTCAAGGCATTATTTTTCTTTGAAGATCTCTGATAAGTTGACATGTTGATGGTCATTCAAGGTTTATTTCATTTGCAGTAATATCATCTCTGATTCTTTCTAGGATTCTGTCATAATCTTAGTTTATGGATCTACCTTAGGGTTTTCTTGATTCATATTCATTTTTTCAACCTTAGCAATCACTCTAGGGAAATCCAAAACTTTATGGTCAATAGATTTACAACAAAGACAACTAGGTCTTCTCCCAGGGAATTCCTTAGCAAGATGTTTGGGTTTTCTACAACTGTAACAAAGGGTTAGTCCTCTCTTTTGTTTAAATGATCCCCAGCCTTTTCTGTACTACGCACTTGGATCATGGTAGCTAACCTGCAAAAAAATATTTCTAGGATCCTGCATACACTTATTAGTCCAAACATTCTTTCTATGCATAGGTATAACATATTTTTCGCTATTCTTATCAGATCTATTCATATCAAATCTTCTTTCATCTATTAATATCGTAGTTTTCAAGCTAGGACAGAATCTATCAAACATACCTAGATTCATACTTTTGAAACAAAAATTTCCACTAATCTTACTTCTACAGAGTACAAAGCTTTCAGATCTAGAAATGCTTTACTATTCTTACCTTTCTCAGAGCACAGATCTTTATAAACCAAGTAGAATATTGCGCACTAGGGAAACAGATATACACACAGATCTTTCACAATTTCAGGTCGGATCTTTGCACAAAGCTTCTTCTTCCTCAGTTCCCAGCAATCACAGTTTCAGGTCCTAGCAACGGAACCATTTGTTGGCACCAATGCAGACCCAGGGTTCAATGCTACAACAGCGCACCAATGAAACCCTAACTACCGACCCTTTCAGCAACACCTGCGAAGAAGATGAAGTCTCACTCGAGGTAGAGGCAGGGTTGGTTGCAGGACTCAGGTGTTTGCAACCTTAGCTGGGACACAGATCTATGATTATAACACTTAATAGAGCACTTAGCACCTATATTTCATCATTATTTAACCAATATCTACTCCACAGAGAAAACAGAGCATCATCGCATTCACCCTGATCTAATGTATATAAGCACTTAGCATAAATAAATGGATCAGATCTAGCAGGCTCAAGAACTAAGCACATCCATCTATATCAGATCTAGCATACAAATTCATCATAATCACAAAGCATAAACAGATCTATCTAATCATCTCACACTGTTTGAAAAACATATAAAACTAGGATTCCATTTTTCCCAATAGTAGTTATTTCACTTGTTATCACAAAAATCTCGTCCACAACATTTCATGAAAATGGTTATAGGAATACAACATCTCCAAACACCTATTAGTTCACCTGTAGCACCAAAAAATAATTTCCAAGAGGCAAAAACTATACAACTGGTCAAAAAATTGGCATGCGCTCAAAGACTAAAGGAAGCGCGCGCACAGTGTGCAGGCCAAAGAAGCCTGTAGAGTGCACATTGCACCATATGCGCGACTGTGTATGAAAAAATCTGCACACACCTATGAACGACGCATTTATGGTTCTTGTCGGCCACTCACCCACTTATGGACCAGCTCCCAATTTGATTTGACCCTCAAATCGGAGTTGAATCTGAATGGGGGGCTGGTCAAATACCTAAGGGTTCCCTAAAGGGCCCCTTGTCCACACTAAAGACCAGTTGGATATTGACTCAAAGAAATGCTATAAAAGGAGACCATGGGTGCACTAAGAATTCAAGAATCTCATTGTTTTGTTATTCTGCCTCTATTCTCCTTCAAGAAACCTCTTTTCTTCTTGGAGCATACTAGCATCATCTCAATAATCTATTCACCTCACCTCTTGAGGGAATAAGCTTGGATTTCTTCAGCATTTGTTTTCTAGTTTACCATTTGTAAGAAGATCTCTCACATAGGGGACTCAAGAGCCCTCCCAAGGAGGAAGAGGGGATCCATAAGTCCTCCTTTATCTATGGTGTTTTCCCACTAATATACTTCTCCATTGGTGGCATGATTATTGGTCATTTGTTTGATTGATTTTGGTTCTAATTTCCTCATGCATTTTAGTTTTCTTTCTTTAGTTATTTCTTTAGTTGTTTGTAGCTTAGTTGTTTGTTTATTTCATGTGATTGAATTATTTAATTCATACACTAACCCTTGTCCTATCTAGAAGACCCAACTAGACTTGCAAGTGCCCCTCTTTTTCTCATTCAAGTGACGAAAGGGACACAACATCACTTTCCCACTAAGATAAACAAAAACAACTTTATTTCTCCCGCACTATCTAATCCCCCCCAATAGATAATTATAAATCATAAATAGAATTGGGAAAAAAAATAGTTTAGAGTAATATAAATCAAGTCACATGAAATTCACTTACCAAACATAACCCCAACCCCCTTGGGCTACAAACCCTTGATTCAATTTAGTAGCATAAAAAACCTAAAATAAGTATTTAATTACAATTACTGCCTTAGTAAGTACCTAAGGTCACCTAAGCTTATGTCATCCACATTGAATTGAAGTCATTCCCAAGGTTTGTTTCCACAATGGTTTAAATATTTAATATGATGAGTTGTTTTTTAAATTTGACCTAAGTCTATGTAGATCCCAAGAATAGTATCCCTATAGTCTCATCAATGTCATAGTACTCACATGCACATCATAAGTAACAATAACCAATTCATAAAACTCGTGTGAAAAATGGAACTCCAAAATAACATAATGATCTATAAATCATAATGTCATAGCATCATGGATTCGTCTAAAAAACAAGGTTAAGGTCAACTGATTAATATGAAATCATATATACAAGCATTAGATAATATCCTCAAAAAAGGATAATAGATCATAATGTGTCCTCACAATAACAGCTATAGTAAATGCAAACTACGAAGCAAAATGGGGTGTTACAACACCTACCTTTTCAAAGAATCTATGTCATCAAAGCTAATGATTAGTGAACGAATAAGCATATAATCCCCTTCCCAAACTCCAACTCACATGTATCATCAACCTATGAATTAGTGTCTCCATCTGTAACACCCCCTCTCTAAATCCTAAGTTTGTTTATTTCGTGTGATTGAATTATTTGATTCATACACTAACCCCTTTCCTTTCTAGCAAACCCAACTAGACTTTCAAGTGCCCCTCTTTTGCTCATTCAAGTGTCGAAAGGGACACAACAAATCGGCGACCATACTAGGGATAAGGTATCAATTTCCTCCCTATTTGGGTTGTTTGAGCACTTCTTTTTGACCCATTTTCCTTACAAAGATCATAACCGGCCTAGACTTACCTACAAAGCGATGAGTTTGGAGCTGGAAGAGGAGAATTCCACTTAAATCCCCCCCGCGATGAGTATCAAAACATGCGCAGGTATTTCGGCCAACAGACGTGCATTCAGAGCATTGTGTGTCAATAACACTTTTTCTCTCTGCACACAGTGCGCCCAAAGGTCCTCGGTTCTCTACGCATTGTGTGCCCACTACGCCTATGTCTGAACTGTAACCCGCACATCTGTCCAAAATCTCAACATTGTAAGATCTTTTGTGATGTTTTGAACGCCCCTAGCCTTCAAAATATTTCTTTTATGCAATATTGTAAATGCGCCACACTTAGATTCCCTCTCCACATGAAGGGTTAGTCAAAACATAGGCACTTAGGGGGTTAAAAAGAACCATATTTCTCCTCTTTTTCTTTAAGTTTCCACATGGATGGCTTGTTTTGATTTTAAAACATAAGTTGATATTCTTTACTATCACATATAAAAACACTTGCATTGGGACTAGAAATAAAACTTTAACCATTGAGTATGCTCTTCTCTCGCACCATAGAGAAATCTTGAGAAACATAAAAATGATTAAGGAGACAATTCATCTCCCTTAAAATCTTTAGGAGAGGACAAAGCCCCCCTAGGGCTCCTCTTGGTTTCTTTTAAAAACATCTTAAAATTTGTAAGGGCCCATACATGCCCACATGTTGCAAAGATAGAATAGTTTTTGAAGCTACTTTCTTAGTTTACATCATTAGGGGAGTTTAAAGATTATAGTAACGGGCCCATACATGCCCTCATGCTTGCAATCTAGGATAGTATTTTCAAATCTTTCTTAGATTAAATCACATTAGGGAGTTTAAAGGATTGTTAAGAACCCATATGTCCACATTATAGTTCTTTAGAGACTTTAAAACTCCCCAAGGTTGTACCAATGGAATCTAGTAAGATAGGTAATCAATATTTTTAAGGACCACAAGAAGCCCACATGTTGCAAATCGACACCTAACTTATTAAAAATTTGGCACATTTGTTCACTTTCTCACAAACAAAGTCACTCTTCACTCACATAATTTCATCTCTAATTGTGGAGGATGAAGTAAGTTTCCTCCAAAGGGATTCTGAAACATCCCACTATTTCTTGAAGAAATTATCCACACACACTTAATTCAAACGAGATTGGTTCACACCCCCTCTCTCTCAAACAACCACATCTAAAACATTTTCTAAAAACTCACTAAGTTTTCCTCCATGGGAGGTGCCAAAAGAAATCTTTTAGTCTAGGTAGGATCTTGGGGGTAGGCATCCAAATAAACCCCCGTTATTTGGTTCTCACATCTTCAAACATTAGAAGTTGACAAATAGGGAACGTTAAAATCCTCCAAGTCAAGTGTTCCTAACACCATAAGGCAGGGATATACCCATGAAGGGTCGAAGGGCGAGGTCTGATTGTTCTGTGCATCCCTCCTTGAGTCACCCAGCTCTTGGAAGGGATCTAGCCCGTGACCCATTTTTGAGGCTGAAAATCTATATGTCGCACTTTGACCGAGGTACCTAGTGGCCAAATTTTAGGACATCTAACCAGGTGGAAATTGTGGGCTGCAATTTCACCTTGATCAGATTTTGTGTGGCTATTGGGAAATATCGCCATCTCTTTTGGGATATGCACCCTCTACCCCTCATTATAACTGATTGTTTCATCCTTCACTAGTTCCTCTTCCGGTGGCTTCAGACCCCACTGTTGAGTGCTATTGGAAGGTCCAGTGTTATTTGAGCGGAAGGACGTTACGTATTTTTAGGACATGAGCATTCATTTTCTTTGTTCTCCCACGCGGAAAAAATCCACCTACCCACATGTATGCTTCTTTTCAATTTGATTTATGTATGATTCTCTTTTAATTACATGCAATTGTGAGATATATTGTGAAGGTCCAAATTATACAAGTCTCTTGTTCATTTATTGCTCTCATCACCATTTACACACATTTCACTTTTCTAGTCGGACATCATAGGGGACCCACAGAATCCCCGTCGTTCCAGACGTTTGCAAAATCTCCCTCCTATTCTAGGAGGATTTCCTAGTCTCACCAACTCACTGGCTCAACCATCTCACACCCCTATGAGTACTACTATTTTGGGATGAGATTTTCTTGGTTCCACTTTACTTGGGTCCAATTTCCAAGACCAACCATATACTAGCTAACCTTTACAAGGAAGCAGGGGGGAAACTTATTCGCAAGGGGGAAGTACAACCCCACCCAACCCCCCTCAAGGGTTAGGTACACAACCTATTCATACCATGGTTGGAACTAATCCTCCACTGCCACTCCACATGCCATATTTGGCCACTCCCAACATACCTGATTTGAGTAAACTCATAAACGACCCTATATTGCATGACCCCACATGGCCCGCTATGCCTACCAAACTACCTTCAGACATTCCCAATTTTTAAGGAAAGGAGGGAGAAGATCCCACCAACCATATCATGACCTTCCACTTATGGTGCTCTTCAAACAACATCATGGATGAATCCATCCGTTTAAGGTTATTTAATCACACACTCACAGGTCCATCAACCAAATGCTATGTGGACGAAAAATTAGGGTCCCATGTGACTTTTGAATCCTTGGCCAAAACATTTTTGACCTTCTTTCAACTACTAGTTCATCATGACAATGGTCTCAAACTTCTCTCTAAGTTTAAACAGACCTCAGCCATGCATATCGCTAACCACATTCATGAATGGTGTCGGCGACGTAGTTTATGCAAAGCATAAACCACCAAAGAAAAATTCCTCGATTGGTTTCTCATATCACTTGTCTCTCTCCTTCCCAAATATGTGGCCTCCACCTTCCCCCAAACCAAAGAGGAAGCAATTAGCAAGGCTCAACAGTATGACCTCATTTATGCACAGTCAGGATGCTTATACACAATACTACCTGACGTCCTGAGACTCGTACCATTCAGCCAGGACAAACCTGGGATGTCTCACTCAGCGGATGGATTGATGGGTACTACAACACACCACAATCCATAAATCCAACCACCACCTATGTACGGTACACCCCAATATCCACCAATGTATGGAGGACCCCCTTATTACCCCCCCCCCCTTATCAGAAGCCATACCCTATTGTCCTTCCTACAACCATGAGTGGACCCATGACGACACCCATGATGTGTTTGCCCGTTCAACCAAGTTATGGTACCCCCTCTACCATAGCTTATAACATGGGCACTAGTGAAAGCGCTACACCTCCCTATGCACCCTATGGATCATTGCCACAAAATAATTTGTATTTTCCATTTCCTGGTCCTCCACAGCCAAGTGCTCCTCCACAAGGAAAACCACACACTGGGGTTAACTTTGTTCATCCCTCTCCCATTTAGCAATTTCAAAATTTTGAACAACTCAATACGGAAAATCTGGCCCATCATCTGAATAATGCCAAAAAGAAAGGAAAAAACCAAAACAATAATAATCCAGGACCCAGGGGAAATAACCCCCAACAAAGCCAACCTACTGGGGGCAAATAGAACCAGGGTAACCAAAACCCCCAAGGGGGAAATAACAACAAATTCCAAGGGATGAACAACAACAAAAAACCTTCGAACGAACTTCCCTTACGCTCTTTGTGGTGAACATGGTCATTATACTCATCATTTCCCCCAAATTGTTGACTTCAAATGGATGAAATATTCCATGAACACGCCATGTCCTCCAGTGTCTCCTACCCCTCAGCAGGCCCCACAATAGTATTTTCCACAACCACCCTCGATTGTGTTGCAAAACCCTATTCCACACCAAGGTGTGATGAATACCCAACACGAGATGCATCCTTCCCCACCATAGATGGGACAGTATCAAAACCCTGGGAATCTGACGAATCGCAATATCCTCCTCACTAGAGAAGAAGAAATTCTTCTGCAAACGCGCAGTTGTCAATACAGCACACCCCCCGAATCTACTCCCACCACTTCGGAAGTAGCTCCAACTACACTCGGGAAACCTTTGATGATTCCCCACCCTAACGTTGATCCTGCCATTCGTATCCCTCGCATCTCGTTACGAAGGAATGTCAACAACCCTCAATATAGGGCAGCACACAACTACAGTCTGGTCGATGACTTGGTACAATCTCATGCAACCATGCCAGTATTGGAGGTCCTCCAAACCTGTCCAACTCAACATAAATCCTTACTTTATACCTTGGGGGCAGTCGACCTTGCTGACACTAGACTCATCACATTTGATCAACATTGTGGGGATCCTCACCTCCTCACATTGGTATCTTTCTAGATAGCAATCAAGATTCGGAACATCACAGTTCATCGATGCATCATTGATGAAGGTGCATCCACATGCATCATGTCCAAAATTGTATGTCATAAACTTGGCTCCCCTGAGCTAATACCATCCGCTATCACTTTGAGAGCCTATGATGGATGACCATCCTCTCCTGAAGGGATCTTTAAAAATGTCCCCATTGAACTCGGGGGGAAAACCATCCTTATCGACATTGAGGTTATCAATGCCTCACTCGATTACAACATATTGTTTGGACGTAGCTACATGTATGATATGAAGGTTGTGGCCTCTTCTGTGTTTTGAAGGATGATGTTCCCCCACAACGGGAAGATCATCACCATCGACCAAGTCTCACATTATGAGCCTAACCACTCATCCAACATCAATAACATATTACCTCTTGTCCACACTAGTTACGATGCATATACACTCATGGATATGGGCCCTAGAATTTTCAAAGACCCATCTTTGTTGGGGGCATACCACGGAGCACCACCACTCATACACCCTTCAGCACAAGTGTGTGTCATATCTTCCAATGGAACTAAAACTGGAGATATGATTCCTCCTACAAAGGCTTCTCCACTCCCTGACGTCCCACTAGTGGAAGAAATCCTACCTCGTGAATCCCCTGAGAATACTACGACACCACTTATCCCCGATTTCACCCTCCCCCATTTTCAAATCCCAGTTTGGGAGACAATCCCCCAAGCCATTACTCAAATTCCCTTCTTCTACCCCCCACCGAGTGTATAATCTTTCTAGGAAGCCATGATGCTTACCCTTCGGCACATGGTGCTCACCATTTTGATATGGTATCTACACCCACCCGCGATGGTCCCTCAACCATCCCTCCCTCCCCAAACAGAGGGAATCCCAATGCAAATTCTAGTACTAACTCTGACCACACCTCCCTAACCCCCACTTTCCAGCACCACTGTGACATGTGGAGGCAAATGGAAGAAGAAATATCCCACTGCTCCACTTCCTCCCCGAGTTCAATCTCCTTGCACACTTTGCGAGAGAGATGGACACCCCACAAATAGATGTCCCTCTCTCCCCAAGTTACGCAACTTAATCCAACTCCCTCGAGAAACCACATTGATAGCCACTTCATCAAGCACACCTAGTATTACTACCGTGTCCCCTACTACAGGAAGTAAAGGGTTGGGAACCAAATTTGCATGTTCCATCTGTTTAGAGTATGGCCACTACACTCATCATTACCCTGTGTTACCTCAGTTTTGGTAGACACTAACGACAGTACACAAAAACTTTTAGCAAGACCCCTCTATGCCCACGCCATCAAGTACCCACGTCACCGACATCCATTATTCCATGACTTTCGTCAACGAATGGATGAGGTGTCCTTTCTCTCTTTGTGACTCACTTCATCATTTCACATACTAGTGTCCTTCGATCATTGAATACAGGCATCATCAAATGGCCTGTATTCAAAATCCTCCAACCACCCCACTTCTTATGATGCAAGTGATTCCCCCTATTCCTTCTCTAGATATTGTTCACATCACCTCCACCTGAGTCACTTCCCATCCCTCCATGGTTTATGGATAGACTGTCTGAGGATTTTCCCCTAAATCCGCCCAATTCTTTGGTTCATTTCCCTCAGGAAATATTACCCCCAAGCACAGTTTACAACCCACAGTATCTAGACATTTGGTTTATGACAAGCACGCCATCGCACCACAATTGTGACACCCCCTCTATGTCTTCACCACTGCGACAAAGATATCCTAGAGAAACTTAATACCCCCGATTTCCCATGGAATGCACTTAATCACAGAGTGTTCTTTATCTCAGAGGAAGCCTTCGACCCTCCTAACCAAACCTCCATATGTGCAATTGAAACCAAGGACTTTATTCCGTTGGGGCATATAGACTGGTTCAACAACCCTATCCCTACCCCTGATGATTTTGAAGAAGGAAACATGGCCAACATTTTCCCCACTATCAAAATCGACATTTCCATCAAACTCGGAATCATCGAGGAAGTCACCATTGGCGTTGCATGCTCCCCTGAGGAAATCACCACTTACAAAGCACTCTTTCAGGAATACCAAGATATTTTTTCCTGGTCATATATAGAGATGCCCGACCTCTATCCTTCTATCGTCGAACATCACATCAACACTTGGCCTGATGTCACCTCAGTACATCAAAAGAAACGACCCCTGCACCCATCCAAATTCATGGCTATCAAAGCCGAAATTGACAAACTACGTGCTGCAGGGTTCATATACCCCATCGCATACACGTCATGGGTCTCCAACCCCGTCCCCATTAACAAAAAATAGGGCACTCTTCATGTCTGCACCGAATTTGTGATCTCAACCATGCGTGTCCCAAAGACAACTTCCCCACACCTTTCATCAACCAAATTATCGATGACTGTGTAGGCCATGAGGCTTTGTCCTTCATGGATGGTTTCTCTGGATACAATAAAATCCAAATCCACCCAGCAAATCAATACAAAACTGCATTTACCACCTCATGGGGTAACTTTTCCTATCGTGTCATGCCTTTTGGACACAAGAATGTAGGTGATACATTCCAAGGAGCCATGACTTATGTTTTCCATGATCTCACTCGCATCATCCTCTCTTACTTGGATGACCTCACTGCTCGATCCAAGAAACGAACACATCATCTAGATGACTTACGAGTTGTCTTTCAACGATGTCTCTAGTACAATATCTACTTGAACCCCCTCAAGTGTGTATTTTGTGTCATCGTCAGATGCCTCCTTGGGTTCATTGTCTCCCAACATGGCATCCTAGTAGACCTCCTCAAGGTCCAAGCTATCACAAAAATTCCACCACCTAGGAATTTGCGCCAACTACAAAGACTACAATGCAAAGCCAACTTTTTACGATGCTTTGTCCTGGATTACGCCACTCAAGCACATGGTTTCCTTCACTTACTTCATATTGATATCCCCTTTCTATAGGATGAACATGCCCAAACCGCTTTTGATGATTTAAAATCATCACTATCCAATGCCCCTTTCATCAGTCCTCTCGACTACGATCACGACTACATCCTCTGCTTGTCGGCCTCAGCTGTCTCAATTGCAGGAGTTCTCATTCAACTAGGGGATGATGGTTTTGAGCATGTCATTTACTATGTCAGTAAAAATATTTTAGGACCACCCCTAAAGTATAATCACGAGGAGAAACTCGCCCTCGTAGTTGTCCTCGCAGTCCAGAAACTGTGAGATTATATCTTGCTTCGCACAACCAAAGTCATGGAAGATTCTAATCCCATGTAGTACTTCCTTAGTCGACGACAAATTAATGGTAAATTTTTCTGGTGGATCGTCATCCTTCAGGAATATGATTTAGATTTTTCAACTCCCAAAAGCAAGAAATCACTTGTTCTCTCCGAACTCATCACGGCGTTTCCCTCAGACACTACAAGTTCACCCATCAATATGGATTTTCTCAATGAACACCTCTTCTACATCCCCTCGGATGACCCCTGGTATGACAACCTCCTTGTTTACCTTCAGAAACAAAAATTTGGGTCTCATCTATCTCAAGACAATATTTGGCACATTCGCCATCACGCCCCTCGATACCTCCTCATCGAAAATATTTTATATAGACGTGGGTTCGGCACCATACTCCGTCGATGTTTGACCATCAATGAATAAGACAGAGTCTTGAACTATTGACATAGTGGTGCTTGCGGTGGCCACCTCTTAGGGATTTCCACCGCCCAGAAAATCATTCGAGCAGGCTACTTCTAGCCCACATTGTTTCATGACTACATACACGTTGTTAAGAAATGCGACAAATTCTAGCTTTATGTAAACAAAGCACGAGTGCCACCCGCTTTTTTACATCCAGACATCATTGTCGGCCCCTTCTACAAATGGGGCATTGATTTCATGACTTTCAATCCTCCATCTAGCAATGGACACAAGTACATCATCATAGCAGTAGATTACTTCACCAAATGGGTTGTCAATAACACCGGTGACATAGCAACGCATTTTTCCTTCAATCACATCATTACCCACTTCAGAGTTCCACTATAGTTAGTCTCTGATCATGGTAAACACTTTGAGAATGAGATCTTGGTCGAACTCTCCTCAAAGTCAGGCTTCTCCCATGAGTTTTCCTCCCCACACTTCCCTCAGTCCAATGGACAGGTTGAGGTTGTCAACAAAGTCCTCAAAACCATGTTGCATCATACTGTCAACAAGCATAAGACCAATTGGCATCATATGTTGTTTTCAGTGTTATGGGCTTATTGCACGGTAGTCAAAACTGCCACCGGTTTTACACAATTTCATCTCGTCCATGGGATTGAATCCACCCTCCCCATCGAGTGTGAAATTCCCACATTGTGCACCACCATCGAGTTATTACCTGACACTTCTCCAATGGAGAAGCGCTTGTTGAACTTAGAATCGCTGGATGAAGATCGTCGATCTTCATTACAGAACAATGAGGCAGCTAAAAAATGGTCTAAAGCCACCTTTGACCGCCATGCCAACCTTTTCTCATTCAACAAAGAAGATCTCATCCTAGCCTACAATATTGCTCATGATACTCTCGGTCTTGGGAAATTCAATTCATTATGGCATGGACCCTACATCGTCCAACATTCCCTCACTAAAGGCGCATATATCCTGGCCTCTCCAGAATGCTCCCCTCTCAAATAACCCATCAACGGGTTGTACTTAAAGAAGTTTTACGCCCAAGTGTAGTCATTCTACCCTAGGCTTTTTCTTTGTACACATTTGTAGAGTTTTTAGTCTTGTTTTTTCACCTCCACTCCTCATGCTTGATATATCATTTGTGTTATTGATAGATGACTCCTCCATCGACCTACAAAATCTGTTATGCTGGCAGAGCTAGCCATTGGACACAGAATCTCACTTCAGTCTATTGGGCCCTCTACACCCCCTCAAATGCATTGCTCCACTCCAGCGACATATATTTGGGCTCAGCAACCAACAACCAAGTGGAATACGCAATTGTCATTGGCCTCCTCACCGAGGCCAGTCACCACCACATTCGTCACCTTAGTGTCTTATTAGATTTCCATCTCGTCATCCTACAGCTCAACAATGCGTACCATGTATGTGATCCTTTCCTCTTTTGAAAATACCTGCAAGTTAGACTCTTATCTCAAAACTTTGATTCCATTACATTTACACATATTCCACGAAAATTTAATCAAACAACAGATAACATGTCTAACCTAGTGTTAGATTGGCATTTATCATATCAAGGCATCATCACACATACATAAAGCATCAAAAATCTATCATAGCATATAGATTAGACATCATAAACAACATAACAAAAATCATTACATGTAAGCATCACAGAGATCCCAAAACATTAGATTGGCATTTATCATATCAAGGCATCATCACACATACATAAAGCATCAAAAATCTATCATAGCATATAGATTAGACATCATAAACAACATAACAAAAATCATTACATGTAAGCACCACAGAGATCCCAAAACATGTGTATCCATATATATATATATATATATATATATATATATATATATATATATATATATACTAATCAATGTATCATCAATGTTTACAAAATAGCACAACATGTACATCACCCGTGAGCAAGTGAGCCCCCCTCACCCCTATAGGTACAAAATAGGTGTCACACTACCCTATACAAAATGGGCTTGCAGGCCTATATAAATACAAAAATAATACAACATGGCACTCATGGTGCCTCTAGAGTTCCACCACAAGGTCCTCTATCTGCTGGAAGTGCCCCACCAGCTGGGGGTCCTCCAGTTCCAGGGGGAAGATGTCTAGTCATCGTTGCCACTACAGTTGCTCTACGAATCAGGGTTCGCAACTCTGCAGGGCCACCCACACACTGCTCCAGGGCTCTCTCATCCTGGATATGGGACCACATGCCCTCGGGCACACCCTATAGTACCACCTCCAACTGATGGAGGAAATCCTCTAAATCCTCGCCAGCCTCTACCTGAGGCGCATGCAATGGCCCTGCACTTGGATTGTCAAATTTGTGCCTCTGGTTGGCTCTCGCCTCATATGCTAGCCTTGCACCATCCTCATCCCTATGGCGTCTCTCTACCACCCGCGACGATCTCACTAGCCCCTGACGAACCGACTCTAATCCCAAATTCGCCTCTCAGCCTCGTGGCCCCACATCTACACAAACACAAAAAATGATAGCATTAGCATCCATCCATACATTAACATATGATATACTATCAAAGTCACAAAACATAAAGTACACCCACATACCTCTCTGGTCCTAATCCTCCCCAGGAGGCAACACCATATCCAGGTCATGCCAGAAGTCCATCCCACCATACGAGAACCGCAGTATAATTTTTTGCATCTGGCGCCACACACGCACCAAGGTGGTCGTGAAATAGTGGCCACCCTCCCCACCTCCATTCCATACCAAAATTGATTCCCACCACATCAATCGTGGCTCCCATGCCTCAGCAACTGACAGAAACACTATGGGGTGCAACATGGGCACCCGCTCCAAAAACCATGCCACCAAGATCGATCCAAAGGAAAAGTCACCAAAGTTGGTAGTTCGACACCGCTTAATCTACCCCATCATCTTGGCATGCAACATCAAGCCCCAGTCGAAAATATCTTCATCCAATACCCTCTGCATAATCCCCAATTGACCACCACTAATCCATTGAGTCGTTAAGGATCTGTAGATCCTCACAATCATCATTGCGATGCAATGATGCAAGAGAGCATCCATCGCCTCGATGCAGACGAACGAACCTAACATAATGTTCATCCCCAAACAATAATCCCATGCCAAGTCTGCCAAGTGTACATCCCCTAGCAACTGGGGATCAGCAGGTAGGGTCATTCCCCGAAAAGGGAGCCCCGTCAAGAAATAGACATCCTCCCTAGCTAAGAATTTCAACTGCTCCCCCCGCACAATGAAGCACTGCATCTCAGTGCTCCACATCAAAATTAGATACTGCAGCAGGTACTCCTACGCCCATATCATTGAGCAGTCAAAGAACTTAAGCAACCCACAGGCTACCAAAATTCTTTGAATGTCCGACTCATCTCTCATTGCCTCCTTAAGTTGCTCCCAGTCCCACTCTCTCCAGTGGACTGCCATGCTTCACTAATCACCTGCATTCCCACAGAAAACAATTGGTCAACCATCATCATTCATTCACAAAAATCTTTAAAAAATACAAGTTTTTTTTCAAAATCCCCAGCTTTGCCTCAAGTGAGCAGTTGCCACCCCTCACAAGCCCGCACATATGTGCGCCTATTCTTTGCACATGTGTGCATCAATGCGCAGTTTTCGAAGAAACAGATGCACATCAATGCCCATCTGTCACACCCATAGGTGCACATTCATGCACACCTATTATCTACACAGTTGTGCACTAGTGTGCAGCTGTTGGAGAAACAATTGTGCACAATGCACCATTGTAAACCAAACAGGTGTGCATCAAATGTGCACCTGTTTGTCCCACCCACGCGCCCCCCATGTGTTTTTTTCTTCCACACAACCACACATTATGAGCAGCAGAGGGAATTATACCCGTGCATCTCAACACGGGCATCCTTCCTTCTCCCATGCATTGGTGGGCCCACCCTTACAAAAACCCCTAGTACGATCATCTATACTACCCTACCCAAAAAGTGGAACCTACCTACTGTGCAGAGGATTAGACCACTAACTTGGCTCTCTCAACTCCTGGATTGGTCGGCTCGAACTCTCGTAATCTCCAAAAATCCTCTACAAACCTCTCGTCAACTCACTATGGCAGCAGGTACAAATGAGGTGGCATTGTGGGCCCCACATACATATATAGTCCCCTTTTCCAAACTTCCACACTGAGTTACAGGAGCTCGAAGTCTCTATTTTATGATTCGTCTTCATCCACAGGATCAGGACCCGACCACCTACACAGTCACATTCCTCGGGTCACCATCTTCACTCACCCCCAGGGGAGAATTTTTCTCACATCACATCTAGGTACGCATGCTCATGTTCAAAATTATCAAATAATTGTTATATGTTCTTTATCTTTAGATATTGTTCATGTCAAGTATTTGGTTTTAATGTGTGCAAGTACTTGGTCATCACAAATCAGCACAGCCCCTTTAGGTATATGATCGACACTGGCATGTAATCATTCCCTTTGAAGACCAATTGCATCTTCCAGACACACCCTCCGACATTCACCTTCAGGGTCCCTATATCCGGCTCTGCAGTACCGTCACCCCCACTGCAATTTGGTACTGTCACCCGGTAGCACTCTCCCCCACATGAGTTGTCCCATTCATAGTCCCCCTTGTGATCCAGGTGGATATCGGTGGCCACCCACCTTTTCCAACTGGACCAAAACAATTTTTTGGCAATTTTGGTAATTTACTATTTGTAGCAATTTTTAACTTTCGGGGCCATTTTGAGGCCCTAAACGACATTTTTGGGAAAACAGGGAGAAATATTGAAGTTACGACCCTTCAATATGTGACGAGGAGAAAAAGGGGAGAAATGAATATCCTCGAAGATACCTTTCCAACGGGCTATCATGCACCTAAAACGGAGATCGTATGCAAAAGTTACGACCCCGTGAAGTTGATGTACTAACTTACCCAAACGGGGCCCACATGAATTTTGGTGCTTCATCTCCTAGGGTTAGGTTTTTGGATGTCTAGGGTTTTTGAAAATCATGTTTATTGTAAAAAGGCCTTCAAAGCCTCATTGTAATCATCTTCTTGTGAATGCGAGTAGCCGTCACATCTCTTCTCAGAGATAAGCTACCACCATTCTAGCAAGTCTTTCACTGTGTATTTTTACAGTGTCTGTACATTTATTTCATTAATATAAATCGTGTATTACTATATATATGTGTTTATGGTTGCATCTCTGACACATTTCTTTTATATTATTGGATATCCGTGATATCTTTGTGCATTTCTTTATTATATCTCCACTCTCATTTCGTGCCGAAAATAATCTGGATCACCTTGGCACTTTGACACTCATGCTTCTTTCATCTCCTAGGGATGGGAGTCCCGATAGTCTTACGCATTTTCGAGATTCAGCCACATACTCCTTCTCCTCATTTTTCTAGCTTTCCCAATGGGATCCTAGGTTATCTCATCGTGGTTCTATTTTAACTGAACCTCCTCAGTATCATTAACCCTCCATTTCATCCACAATCAGTTTTCCCATCTGTAGATTTCCTTCCATTCATTTACCTCATACAGAAACCCACCCATGGGGCCCCCACCCTCCACCAATTCTCCAAGACACTTGCGCCCTCGCAATCCAAGCCATCTTGCACTAGGGCACCCATTTCTGTATCTGTACACTCATCCCAAATTATTCTTTATTCATTTGGTAATTGTACAAAGCCTTTGTTTCCATCATTTACATAGCTTTTGTTGTCGCCCTTGGTGACCTTATTTTCCTGGAAAAGCAACCCATGTCTCCCTTGGTTGGGGCATTCATCATCTTCTACTCTGATTGACATCATCCATAAACCCCGAGTATCCCACAGTCCATGTACCCCTGATCTCTTATTTTGTCCACTTTGTCACGCCTCTGGCACAATTTAACCCACGTCTAGTCGTCCCCCTGAAGCTAGATCCAATTTTACGGTTGTTTCCAATCATCCTTCCCATATATCCCCAACCAAGGGAAGTATTGAGTCTCACCGCACCTTGACTTTCTCCATGTTCCTTATCAGTTCCTAATCTTATCCAGTGGATTTCATGAAGCACTTTTTCTTCTTGGAGTCACGCCTCCCTCTCTGTCGACATCAGCACAGTTTCCAGAAGGGCGACAGTATCTTGACTCTCATTTCCTTCATAAATAAGGAGTCTTGGATGGCATAGCGAGAACCATCATTGATCTCAGTTGTCATTGACCCCCATGAAATTTGACTTCAATACACTCTCATGCTATGGTGGGTCTTACTATGCGACCATTGCAGTTTTTTTATACTAGTCAAAGACCTCTGAATTTGTTTGGCCATCAATGCCTATGAGTCATCAACACTTCTTGCATTTGTCCTTGCCTCTTTTCAGAGTATTTTTACCATCAGAATTGTCATCTTTCATTATCAAACAGCTCTGGAGGGCACTGCAGTTATCTACATTAGCATACAACTTTAGTTACTATCATACATTTTTGAGTTACATGACACGATCATGGGGCATGCCTACCTCATTTGTATACATCTTTTATTTCTCTCCCTAGAGAAAGTTTTGGGTCCCATAGTTTCCCCTCTCCCTCTGACGGATCACTCTTGCAGTTCCTCTCAGCACTCTTTATTACAATGGTACTCTTAGTAGAAGAAACATTGATGTATTTCGGCTCCTAACCTCACACATTAGGGGGCATCTATTATCACTGAAATTTCTTCTGCAACATCGCATGCAAACGGTTACAGGAATACAACATCTCCAAACACCTATTAGTTCACCTGTAGCACCAAAAAAGAATTTCCAAGAGGCAAAAACTATACAACTGGTCAAAAAATTGACATGTGCTCAAACACTAAAGGAAGTGTGTGCACAGTGCGTGGGCCAAAGAAGCTCGTAGAGCACATAATGCGCCATATGCGCAACTGTGTACGAAAAAATCCACGCACACCTATGAATGGTGCATTTATGGTTCTTTTCAGCCCCTCACCCACTTCTGGACCAGTTCCCAACTTGATTTGACCCTCAAATCCCATCTGAATCCGAATGGGGGTCTGGTCAAAGACCTAAGGGTGCCCTAAATGGCCCCTTGTTCACACTAAAGACTGGTTGGATATTGCCTCAAAGACATGCTATAAAATGAGGCCATGGGTGCACTAAGAATTCAAGAATCTCATTGTATTGTTATGATGCCTCTATTCTCCTTCAAGAAACCTCTTTTCTTCTTGGACCATACTAGCATCATCTCAATAAGCTATCCACCTCACCTCTTTAGGGAATAAGCTTGGATTTCTTCACCATTTTCTTTCTAGTTTACCATTTGTAATAAGATCTCTCACATAGGGGACTCAAGAGCCCTCCCAAGGAGGAAGAGGGGATCCATAAGTCCCCCTTTATATACGATGTTTGCCCACTAATATACTTCTCCATTGGTGGCATGATTATTGGTCATTTGTTTGATTGATTTTGGTTCTAATTTCCTCATGCATTTTAGTTTTCTTTCTTTAGTTATTTCTTTAGTTGTTTGTAGCTTAGTTGTTTGTTTATTTCATGTGATTGAATTATTTGATTCATACACTAACCCTTGTCCTGTCTAGCAGACCCAACTAGACTTGCAAGTGCCCCTCTTTTACTCATTCAAGTGATGAAAGGGACACAACATCACTTTCCCACTAAGATAAACAAAAACAAATTTATTTCTCCCGCACTGTCTAGTCCCCCCCAATAGATAATTATAAATCATAAATAGAATTGGGAAAAAAATTAGGTTAGAGTAATATAAATCAAGTCACATGAAAGTCACTTACCAAACATAACCCCAACCCCCTTGGGCTACAAACCCTTGATTCAATTTAGTAGCATAAAAAACCTAAAATAAGTATTTAATTACAATTACTGCCTTAGTAAGTATCTAAGGTCACCTAAGCTTATGTCATCCACATTGAATTGAAGTCATTCCCAAGGTTTAAATATTTAATATGACGAGTTGTTTTTGAAATTTGACCTAAGTTTGTGTGGATCCCAAGAATAGTATCCCTATAGTCTCATCAATATCATAGTACTCACATGCACATCATAAGTAACAATAACCAGTTCATAAAACTCGTGTGAAATATGTAACTCCAAAATAACATAATGATCTATAAATCATAATGTCATAGCATCATGGATTCGGCTAAAAAACAAGGTTAAGGTCAATTGATTAATATGAAATCATATATACGAACATTAGATAATATCCTCAAAAATGGATAATAGATCATAATGTGTCCTCACAATAACAGTTATAGTAAATGCAAACTACGAAGCAAAATGGGGTGTTACAACACCTACCTTTTCAAAGAATCTATGTCATCAAAGCTAATGATTAGTGAACGAATAAGCATATAATCCTCTTCCCAAACTCCAACTCCCATGTATCATCAACCTCTGAATTAGTGTCTCCATCTGTAACACCCCCTCTCTAAATCCTAAGTATATGTAATTAATCATGATTAGTGATTGCCATGCAATGGCATGTAAATATTGTGAATGTATTATTGTAGATGCCAATAGTTGATTGTGGGAGTGAAGAATTAAAGTATTGGCCATGATACCACTAGTGGAAAGATTAAAGGAAACTAGAGAGGGGTTCCTCATGCTAAAGTGGACTCAAGCCTCCTTGCTGATAATATTTTATTTTGGGAATATTCAGATATTCCATTTTTCTCTGATTTCAAGAAAAAACATTTAATAATGAAGGGGTGGTGGTTGAGAAACCAACCATCCTCAATGAATACAGGTATGGAAGACCTGGATAGGGAAGCTGAAATTTCCATCCCTACGTACAATAGGGTGCAATTTTCCACTGCCCCAGATTGACCCCATGAGTTCCTTCTGACAGAAGGAAGGGGACAGGTTGAGAAACTTCCCAAGAGGTTACATGTAAGGGATGCACGAATGGAACGGATGGGATTAGAGGGATGCATGCAGGAGGAAGCATGAGGGAAGACAGAGGAGAGACAAGCTCTGAGAGGAGAGAGAACCTGAGAAAAGAGAATTATTGCAAGACGAATGTAGGAGTGAGACCTTGTTGTTATCATGGCTTAGCACGGTGGTGGGCAGAGTGTTAAGATTCAATGCATCTGAACCTATGGTTGGGTGGAAAGGAGAACAACGAAATTAATTTGGTTGATTAAGTTCCTCCCTGAACAGATAAGCATTTCTTTACTCTATGTAATTGAATGGAAAATAAGTATTGATATCGATATTTTGATTTTAAATATGTATGCTTTGATATTGTTCTACGGAAATTATTTGTACTTAGACAATTGGAATGATTCATAATGACACAAAGGGAATGAATCTGTGTCTATGATTGTTTTGTGCACAATTATAGAATTTTTCAAGACCTAGCTGTAAACCAAACCAACTTAATGCTCGGTTTAGTCAACAAGACTCAACAACCGTCAATCTCTGAGATGGATTAAATCCAATCCCTCCAAAGAAGATCCCTTACCCCGTTGCATATTTTTTATAGACTTTCGTTATCCCATAGTCATTGGATCTGAAGGTGGATATAACCTCCATTATTGATCTCTATCATGAGGATTATGTTGGATCCCAGGATATTGGCAATTGATCAAGGGTTGTCAAATCTACCAGCCGAAATATCGTAGCCCTAGATATTCATGAAAGATCAAGAGGGAGTCCAACATCCTGGGGCACCGAAGCATCATATCTCAAGAAAATTCTAAGTCCAAACTCTTGGAAGTCTCGATACATTGCTATCTGGGGACTAGGGTTCTATTCCCTGGTTCCATGACTCGTTAGACAAGAACAAGGAAAGAGAGAGTGATGCCTTCATGACGTGTAATTCCTACATGGTAGCCAGGGTGTCACTGGGGTGACACTTGTCAACTTCTAATTCATGGATGATTAGAGTGTGGGCCTTGTTGGGATAAAACCTTTGTATCATCATATTTATTTATCAATCATCGTATATATCTACCGATATATCTCAGTCGTAGATCTTCATAAAATATCAGGAGGGAGAGTAGCATCCCGGGTTACCAGAACACTAGACCTCGAAAGAATTTTAATTCCAAACCTTGGGAAGTCTCGATATGCCACTATTTGAGGACCATGGTTCCAACCCATGGTTCCAAACCTTTAATTATGAAACGTAAGCTCAATAAAGGGAGAAGGTAACGTCGGGAGAGACATGTCATGCCAGCATGGAAGACAGGAGGTCAAGAGATTGACATTTGTTAACATTTGATTCATTGGTAAGTCAAGTGGACCCAAAACCACGGGGAATTTTAGTGTACAAAAGATCAGAGAGGTCAAGGTCTGAGACCCACTTCGACAAGTACCATCGATATGTTGAATGATGCTTTGAATCTTCATCGTCTGATCCTTAGCATCACTACCACACCAGAGATGTGAGAGGAGCCCTAACAGCTGTCAAATCTAAGCATGTGATATCTTGTCCATCTATCGTGTAGACTCATAACTCCAAAAGTTAACATAATCAATCGTTTATTAATCATGTTATTACCTTAATTAATTACGTGATTAACCTAATTAAGTATCTCGTAATCCCCACATGGTTGAGCTTGTGGGATTTAAAAAACAAGGGGTTGGTCAAGGGTCGATGCTCTAGATGTCTGTAATGACCTGGTGGTGCCATGTGTCATGACATGAGTGGTGCCATGTTTCGTGGCATGAGTGGTGCCATGTTTCATGTAGATTTGGCAATAGTGGGTAGGGGTCCAGGTGGAAAATGAGTGCCATGTGTTAGGTGGTACAAGTGCCACATGGCATGACCATATAGGGCCACATGCCCGAGGATGCTAACTATATCCTATATCACGGACCATTGAGAGATCTGGGGAAATAGATCTTATGGAAATGGTCGATGCCCAAAAGATATGAGATGACATCAGATGATGTAATCCAATGAATAGGGAGTGGACAAGTGCAGATGTCTTGTTGGAAGAACCCTGAGAGATGCAGTAATGTGTATGTCACGTCAGTCCATGTGGAAGTACATGTGTGACATGGTGAGTATGCCACGTGTCAAGTGATTTTAACATTTAGGCAAATCTCTATGGATAAAATGTGTGCCACATGTCACGAGGTGAAAGTGGACACGTGTCATTAAACAATCGATACAAGTGGCATGATAAGATATCATCACACGTCAAAGGCACCAACTCATCTTGGATCAAGAGTTATGGATATTTGAAAATAGAGAAAAGGTCGGGGTTTGATATCCCAGGATCTAAGGTTCTGATGTCTCGAGATGACATCAGTTGGCATAACCAAGCCAATGCCCGACTGCCAGTTGTCAACACATGGTTAAATTAGATCTCGGGAGAATATGTAGCATAAGGTTGGGTGCGTAACGTTTTGAGGTCCCGTAGTCCCGACAATCGGTGGACAAGTGTCATCAACTGGTGAGAGCGGACCTCAGAAGGATGTGTAACACTACGTTGGGAAGTAAAGGGTCGAGGCCTGATGAACTGCGAGTCCAGTGGAATAGGTGGAAAGTGCCATGTATTTTCTAAGAGGTGATGTGTTATGGAACTTCAGTGCCACGTTGGATGACACAGGAGATGTGGAGCCATGTATGTGCCACATGGTAGTAAAAGAGGCATTTGGCCAATGAAGGCCCTAAATCTTTAAAAGGCCAAAACTTTTGATCCAAAGCTCTGTTTTGAGAAAACTTACAGTCATTGGAAATCTCTTGGTGAGTAGAAGATGATGGTTCCCTTCTTAAAGGGATTCAAGGAGGTTTAGAAAAGGAAAAAATTTAACACCATCCCTTAAAAGGGTACTTAAGGGGTTGGGTGTGTTACAAGTGGTATCAGAGCAAAGTTACAACACTAGGCCTAGATGGGACAGAAATCAGTCCCGGGAATGATATAGTAAGGCTACAGATGAGCATGTCTAAATGATTTCTATGTTTTTAAAATCTTGTCTAATATCTACATGATTTCCTTGAGGAGGAGGACAACAAACTAAAACTGTACCTTGGAAATTTTGGTTGAATTTCAGTAGAGGAATTATGTTGTTCCTTTGTCAAACTAATAACTACTCTTACAAGAGTAGGGATGTGTTGTTATGAATTAAGGGATAATACCCTTATGGAGTCCTTGTGGTTAAAGGAACATGAGTAAGTGTTACACATTATTTTGGTCACCATGGTGATGTGTCTACAAGCATGTATTCAACATATTAAAAGTATCTTTCCCATGATAAAAGTAATTGGTTTCCTACTCTACAAGGCTTGTTTTTAGAAGGATGTCACGGGCTAGAAGTATTGCACAGTGCAGAAATTCCTGATTTCTGTAGGCTACTCTTAACCTAGCCTGCGGGGTTTCCGCAGGCTTCTATATAGACAGGGTGCAGCGACATTCTAAAACTAAGAAAAAGGAAGAAGTTCATGAAATTTCTAGAAGTAATCTTCTAGAACATGAGGTTTCATCCATATGGTTGGGATCCTACTTGTTTCTCTAATTTGGTGGGATCATACCAATCTCTTTAACCATCTCCTTTCCTCCTATATAATGGTGGATTTCTCATGGAAAAGGTTAAGCAAAATCATTAAGCAAAGAGAAAGTAAGGAATCATTAAGGTTAAATAGGTTGTGAATTATGTGAGGTAATCTACATTAGATGCTTGAGGGCTTCATCTCAGTCCATCAAGTTATTTTGGATCATATTCATGCAATCTTGGAGCAAGTGTATGTGTCAAGAGCAAGGGCCACCGAAAGGGAATTTGACGACATCAAGGTTGTTTGGTTGTATATTCCACTTTTACTTAATATAATACAGTGGCATGTTTATTTCCCATAAAATCATTCTCATTGTATTGCATGACTCCTTGATCACATGCATAGGTTGTCATTGAATATATTATTATTTCTTTCACTTTGGTTGGTTTGTGTTTCATTGCAGGATCAATATCACAAGAGCACCGGAGCGAAGCAGGGACAAAAAAGATATAAGGAAGCGATATTCAAAGGTATGTCACTCACCCTCTCTTTGATAATAGATTCAATTATTATAACTTAGGGAAAGCGCCATGTCCGGTCTTGTTTTGTTCTAGATCTAGGTGGATCTAGGGAGATCAGTTTATGTCCACATTTACCGATATTATCCAATACCAAAATTGGCGACTCCACTGGGGATACAACCTATTTGTGATTTTTGTTTTCCATTTTCCCTTAGCCTATCTTTTTCATTCTATTTCAGTTTCTAAGTCTGTAAGGGATCAATCTAGACTCTCTAATCCTGAAATTTTCCTTAGATTCTTTACCCTCTCTCCATTTTTTTTCTTATTTACAGACATTTCCGCACTGTTGATGCAGGAGCATTGCTCCAACTCGACAGATGCGCTAGTACGCTAGCACACAAATTCATCATGAAGAAAGGGAGAGACATTAAACCTCCCATTTTTACATTTGAATTTATCCTATACTGATTTTTGAGTTGTAAGATTGTAAGTGTCGGACCATGCCTTTGTACAGGTAGTGGTTGGATTTCATTTAAAAAGGTCGCTTGTAGCAGGCCCAAGTCATATTCAGGTATGGGAAATTATTTATGAAAACTTCAATGTAATAGATGAGGTTAGGTGAGAGAGGATGAGCTCGCAGAGCCCCTCTTTTGGTAAAGAGATCGTGTATCATATTTCATAAGACAGATAAGGCAGATAGGGCCAAAAATGGCAAATAGCCAGAGAAAGACAAGAGAGGTCTGGGTAGAGAGGCCTTAGAGGTAGAATAGTTCTAAGGGAGAGAGCTTGAGAAAACTGAGATTTGTTACAGTCCAGTTTTTGTAAATCATCTGTATAGACACACAGAGATAATAGAAAAGAATTTTTCCTGCATACCATATGTTTATGTATGTTTTATATGTTTTTATGCATTTTCATGTTTTAAATGCGTAACTGGTGAAGTATTGCAGGAGTTTCAATCGTTTCTCATCTTTGAGTTTCCGAGTGCAAGGAGTGCACATAGTCCACAAGGAGTGTGTTCATAGAGGTCCAACCTCAAGGGAAAGATCGGGAGAGATATCGTTGAACCTTCATCAGCAAAAGTGCAAGGAGTGCACAGGAAGATCTCTGTATTGAGTTCAAAGAGAACCAGAGTTACTAAGGACTCTGTAAGAGCTCTGCCAAGTGGGCATTGAGCCAGAGCAAGTGTGCATAGAAGAAATCCATGTCGATTTCGAGAGAGAGAGAGAGAGAGAGAGAGTTACTGAATACTCTGTGAGGAAAATCTATACAAGGAGTGCATCGGGTAGAAGAATGCCAGGAGGGCGGGAAACATTTATTTTCAAGAAATAATTCAGATCTGAGTTTGACAAAATCCCAGAATGCAAGGTGTGCATGGGAGGTCAAATTAATCGAGGAGATCAAGCTCAGAATGGATAACGCAAGAAGTGTGCGCAGAGAGGACTTATTCTAAGTCCATAAGCTCGGGAGAGAAAGTACAGCGAGACCCAAAGTCACCAGGGTTTGCAAGAGGAAGAATCGAAGGCCAAGACCTTCGACACTTAGAAAATATTCTAAGTTATAAAGAAAAAGAAATCTCAGGAGGAGGAGAACATTTGTTCTTGGATTGGCACTAGGAGAGGATATTTGGACTGTCGAATCCATGCCCAGACATAGGAGGAACGCATACAGGAAAGATCAGATCTGGATCGTCGAATCTGAGCACAGAGGACCAATAGTCATTGGATCTAGAGGAAAGTGCATGACAGAAGTTTTGAAATCATCGGGACCTTCCATCGGAAAGGACATGTGGTGAGCACTCAGCGTTTCACTGACTCGCAACTTGAATAAGTCAAAGGGGAATTCATGAAAACTCATGATGTGAGAATTTGCAATTTGATCATGGTCATTCATCAAGGGGGACACGTGGTGAGAGCTCAGCATTTCGCTGACTCGCAGGGTGAAGAAGTCAAAGGACAGAGTCGGTAGAATTCGTGAAGTGACAACTCATGAAAATATCACAGCCATTGATCATCCCGATCATATCACAGCCATTGATTGTCCCGGTCATATCACAACCATTGATCATCCCAAAAGTATCATATCCATTGATCATTCTGAAATCATCAGGACCGTCCGTTGTCAAGGAGGGCACGTGATGAAAGGTCATCATTTTGCTGAGTCACAGAGACGAAGAGTCAAAGGGGGGAATAGATCACAGTCTTTGGTCATTCCAACATCATCAAAACCATCCATTTGGGGAGACGTGTGGCGCGATACTAGCATTTCGTTGACTCGCAGGAGGGAAAGGTCAAAGGAGGAAGCAGCGATAACTTGCAAAACGCGAAAGGATCACAGTTGTTGATCAAGAGAATATCTGAACCGTTGATTGTACAGGAAGAGTTCGACACTTTGGATATCGGGAAAATGTGGGTGCCTCACATTGGAAATCCCCAGTACACGAAGTCCCGATGTGCTCGGAGGACTAGCCCTAGGTCATGGAAAATGGACACATGGGTGGAAGTTAAAGGAGGAGCTAAGGAACGTTAGCCATTTTCAGAGCTCAGGAGTTGGGGATTTAGAGTGGGCTTGTATGTAGAAGTCCTGAAGTCACGAAATGTGATGCGCCTTTTTGGGCTCATTCGGTGGTCACAAGTGGTGGTCATGTGGAGGAGGATACGGTGGGAGCTAACCAGTGTTAATCCCTCATCGGAAATCAACTATCGAAAGAATAAAGGTGGTTGATACGTTGAGGTCCCAATACACAAAGTCTCGAAACACTCTTCGTGTAGGCATGTGGTCACAGCCTCTGGTCGCATGGGGAAAGACTGCACTGGGTACTTGTTTGTGTGGGTGTTGTTTCATTAGGACCTATGGATCAAATAGCAGGATTCCATCTATAGGGAATCAAAGATCCATTCTGGCTCGAGAATGTGAATATCAATTGGTCAGGAGGTCAAAAAACCCTGCCAAGGCGTAGGTACGTAGGCGATCTGCATCATGTGGTATCATAGCACAGATTGTTTGATTTCTGCAACAGAGAGTAAATGAAGAAAATACTCTGATACACACCATCAGGTGGTATCAGAGCACAAAATTGATTTATACGGGCAAAAGAGGTAACCATAAGACCGATCCTTTATTACAAACAACAAACAAAGGAGAGACAGTGAAAGGACATGACCTGAGAACATCAGGTGATATCATAAACAAGAGTTTTCCTAAAGATAAGAGGTGAAAGGAAGGCAAAGTAATGATGCTCTGTGAGAAGGTTGTTACATGGACATAGCAGAAAAAAAAAATTAAACAGCTAGTGAGTTGTGGGAAAAGATGGAGATGCTCACAGATGTAGAGTGAACAACAAACTTGCTAGGAGAGTAGGTAGAAGAAGAAGATGGCTCCTGAAGGGCATGAACGTGGTCCAAGAGGAGATCGCCAGCAGAAAAGTAAGACTGAGATAGACAGAGAGCTCAACTAGGTAAGAGAATAGATGGAGAAGCTCGCATTTGAAATGAAGAAGGATGCAAGAGCACATTGGGTGTATGAATGGCCCATGAAGATGAAAGTGAAATGGCTAGTAAAGGAACTGTTGGCCAAAGGACAGCGAAGACTGTTAAGACAATGGCTGAGGTATACTGAAAGCCTCAAAGGTGAAAAAGAACTGATTCACATCTCTGAACTAGAAACTGGGAGAAATCTTAGCGACGAGGAGGAGAAGAGGATAGATGAAGATCTCATATACTTCCAGCTGGGCAGGAATGGAATTTCAAGTTTCCAGGTGGGAAATGGAAAGAGGCCAAGTAGAGGTCTCGTATACTACCAGGGGAGAAGTACTAAAGGTTCAGATTGCCAAGTGGGTAACGATATGGGATCAGTTGATCTCATAGACTGTCATGTGGGAAGGGAGAAAGAAATGGGATTGTCTGAAAGTCTCAGGAGCTCAGGAGTGAGTTCATGTCAGTAAGGAGTGTTGATAGATGGAGATTCATGTGGATTTTTAGACCATATGAATGAAGATGATGACAAGTTAAAAACATTCACCAT
>ML832689.1:55346-69115 GCA_009831015.1 Picea engelmannii
GAGATCTATCATCACCAACAAATATTTCCTTGGTGTTACATTCATTTAGACCAGAAAATATGGCTTTATCCTTAGCCATATGATAAGATGCTCCTGAATCAATAAGCCACTCATCAGAAGAAGAAGTAGTAGTAGAAGGTGTATTGAAGGAAAAACCATGTAGAATCTTGGTGACATGGATCCACAGTGTATAATCGGTGGCCATGATGGACATTTATGGTTTAGATCATTTGTAATATGAGCATGGGAATGCCTACCTCAGAAATGGCATGATGTTATGTAGATGCTTGATTGTTTGCAGTTTCCCGATTAGTGCACTCCTTGTTTCTGACACACACACACATTCTACAAAGTATTTCGGCTGTCACAAATTCCAACCTCATACTTTGGGGGGCATTATGTTACACATTATTTTGGTCACCCTGGCTATGTGTCTACAAGCATGTATTCAGCCTATCAAAAGGATCTTTCCCATGAGAAAAGTAATTGGTTTCCTGCTCTACAAGGATTTTTTTTAGAAGGATGTCACAGGCCAGCAGTATTGCACAATGTGGAAATGTTTGATTTCTGCAAGCTTCTTTGAACCTAGCCTGCGGGGTTTCCGCAAACTACTATATAGACAGGGTGCGGGAGCATTCTAAAACTGAGAAAAAAGGAATAAGTTCACGAAAGTTCTAGAAGGAATCTTCTAGAACATGAGGTGGAATCCATATGGTTGGGATCCTACTTGCTTCTCTGATTTGGTGGGATCATCCCAATCTCTTTAACCATCTCCTTTCCTCCTATATAATGGTGGATTTCTAATGGAAAAGGTTAAGCAAAAGCATTAAGCAAAGAGAAAGTAAGGAATGATTAAGGTTGAATATGTTGTGAATTGTGTGAGGTACTCTACATCATATGCTTGAGGACTTCATCTTAGTCCATCAAGTTATTGTGGATCATCTTCATGCAAGCTTGGAGCAAGTGTGTGTGTCAAGAGCAAGGGCCACCGAAAGGGAATTTGACAACATCAAGGTTGTTTGGTTGTATCTTCCACTTTTACTTAATATAATATAGTGGCATGTTTCTTTCCCATAAAATCATTCTAATTTTATTGCATGACTCCTTGATCACATGCAGAGGTTGTCATTGAATATATTATTGTTGCTTTCACTTTGGTTGGTTTGTGTTTCATTGCAAGATCAATATCACAAGAGAACCAGAGCGAAGCAGGGAAAACAAAGATATAAGGAAGTGATATTCAAAGGTATGTCACTCATCCTCTCTTTGATAATATATTCAATGATTATAACTTAGGGAAAGCGCCATGTCTTGTCTTGTTTTTCTCTAGATCTAGGTGGATCTAGGGAGATCAGTTTATGTCTTCATTTACTAATATTATCCAATAACATTAAGGATTGATATAACCCTTGGAAATACTAAATTGTTGCTTTAATAAAGGATTAAACCATGTATGTATAATTTCTCATGTTTAGAGGACTGAGGGGAAAATTTGAAGGGTCAGTTTGTTTGACCTGTAATAAACGAAACTTGTTGTTGCAATAACCTAGTTAAGCAAAGAGAAATGAGTTCTTTGAACTGATTATAGTCCTCATAAATGAGGCAAAAAGACATGAAAATATGATCTGGTTTATGAGCTCATGGTTGTACAAAGATATGTACATGCCTATTGACTAAGTAATGAATTATGCATGTAAATGAAAGGTATGGAAATGGTGTGATGCATATGGTGATAAAATAAGCATGTACACAGTATGTAAATAGAATTATTATAATTGGTGATGATTTGTAAGGTATGATCTATTGATGGGTCGTTATTGTCAATAATGACCTGATGACAGCAAGGAAACTTATAGCATCGTTAAAATGATGATAATGTTATCGTGTATATATATATATATAACCCTATGAATATAAGATAGAGTGACTAATGAAAGGTTGACATAAAGTCCGGTACATGAAGTGTTGGAGCACTTATAGATGACCAATGGGTCAGATTGACATATAGAGGTGGATGGTAACCGTATGCGTATGACTGGTAGAATCAAGTGGTAATAAGAGGCAGTGTGGGAAAGGATTCCCCTTTTGTAGAAGCCTTCTAGCCATGAAATGGAATTGAGGCATGAATAGAAGTTAGAATGGTTTTTTTGTTGCCTTAGGTGGTGTTGTAACTACCTACTTATATTTTCTAAATTTTGGAATGCTTTTGTAGAAAAGGGGAAAGAGTGGATTATTGTTGGTTGTTTCCATGAGAAAGGGAAACATAAGTATGATTAAGTATGTGAGACTGGTCATGTGGATGACTGTAAATCAATTGAGGCATGAAGAGAAGTTAGAATGCTTGTTTTGTTTCCTTGGGTGGTGTTGTAACTACCTACTTATATTTTCTGAATTTTGGAATGCTTTTGTAGCAAAAGGGAAAGAGTGGATTATAGTTGGTTGTTGCCATGAGAAAGGGAAACATAAGTATGATTAATTATGTGAGACTAGTCATGTGGATGATTGTAAATATTCATCCGAAAAGACAGATAAGAGAAAATATTTAATGAGTGTATGTAAATAATATGGAAATCTGCAAGTGATGCACATGTGCAAAATATATGTATATGTATGTATGTATGCTAATGGAATGGTATGTCTTTCTGAACAAGTGGATTGTGAGGTAAGATATGTACTTTCCATATCTAAGTAATGTCATGGGTGCATGGTTGACCCTAGGGAGGAGGGTCTAAATATTTTGTTTAAATAATAGCTTGAGGAAGTATGTTGTTCCTCGGAAAAAGCTAAGATGGAATGTTGAAAGGAAAACTGAGCAAGACTGCCCTATTGATTTAGATAGAAGGCAAGGTGAGATTTTCTTTGAGAATCTCATGAACAAATAACGAGTTAAAATGATTTCTAAAGAAATATGCATATTGTTAAGGAAAATATATGAATTATCTTACTCAAGCATTTTCAAATCTTGCCTGGCTAAGACAAGATAGTCGGGAATCTCACCCTATGTTTTATAGCCTCAAAAATATTTTCCCAATCCACAAGCATTTAGGATGATTTTTCTTATGAAAAAAATATTACAAAATAACATAAAAAAATTATATAAGTTTATGAAAAATATACAAATTACAAAAAGTAAATGCAGAGATCAAAAATAAAAAATAACCAAGTCACGGGTACACACAAATGAGACAGAATAGCAATCTGCTTTATTTCATTCCAAGAAATAAAAAGTGTTTTCTCTTTACAAAACCCATGTGAGGGCATGGACCAAAGTCTAATTTAGAGCTCCCCAATGAAAACCATACAAAATGACTATGACAAGAAGTAAAAAAACTAAACTTTATAATCTGGATCAGCTTGCCACAAACTACTGCCAATTTGACTCTGCACAATATCTTTTATTAGCTATGAAACTAAATCCATAAATAAACAAGTATACACAGACTATCAAAGATAGATCAACACCTCTAAAACAAGCATTTGAATGATTTGGTTCAGTTCTGAACCTTGTTGTCTACAATAGGACCATGTTGTCAAAAACAAAATTAGGCTTTGAATGAACTCAAGAATGAATGAAAATTGAAACTATCTCATGAAAACAAAAGAGCAAACCTTAATATTGCTTTATCCTTCTATTCTCCCCTTGTTTCTTCTTCTCATTTAGCTTTTATGCCTCCCAAATAAGTTGAAGTAGTTCAACTAATTTCTTTAGTTAAGTTATTTTAACCTAACTAATTTAGTTTAGGAGAGATAATAATAATAGTAATAGTTAAGGGTCTTTATTTAATAATAACTAGGTAGGTGGTACCCCTTGTGGCTCCCTTCTTTTATTCTTTTAAAATTATAAAATAGAACACAATTGGATAATCATTTAAACACATGCCACCTTTTAACTCCCTTAAATACCTTCAAATTTGAATATTTAAATATCAAAAATAATTCAAATCATATCCAAAAATATGTAAATATCCACATAATATACATTATCCCAAAAAAATAGCTTGTTGTCCAAACTTTCTATAGACCATTGTCTTCAACAACTCAATCATAAAAACACAAATTAAAATCCATACCTGCCACTCTGAGAGGCAATCCTTATTTATCATTGTTGTCCCCCTTTGACTTCCCAGAAGTAGCCTTAGGTTGATTTGAACCTTGAGGTTGTATCTCACTAATAACATGGGAACAATCATCCTTCAGATGCATATGGGAGGAAATTGATTTTGAAGAGTCATTTGAAGGAGAGGAAGGGGAGGCAATAGCTTTTCCTTTATCTTGCACACGGGGGACATCAGTTTTGATCCTTTTACTAGCATGAGAGGATTGAACAGGTGAATGCACAGGGGAAATTTGAATATTAGGATTTACAAGTGGTGGAGGAGGTAATGAAAAATTGGGCAGCCACGATGGTAAGACATAGTCAGATTGGCAATCTCTTGTCATCCATCATTTGCAAGGACTTCTAGTTGCAAGGACACATGAAGAGGCACAGGAATACCAGGGATGTTTTGAGGTTGAAAAGGGGGTCTATTTGGTCAAGGTTGTATTATTCCTTGCTTGATCCAGTTAAATAACCCAACATGGAATAGTTGGTTCAATTCCTGAGGGTCATCATCAAAATGAATGGATAATATAGGCCTTCTAGGCCCTCTGTTCCAGTTACCTCTTCCTCTATTATTTCTTCCATGGTTGCCCTGTTGAAGAAACTCATCTTATATGCAGCAATTCATCAATAACTATCCCTTAACAGACCATACATGATATTATGCTTGCATGAAACAATTTTTGACTCAGGAATTGACACAAGACCCATGCAAATCCATCCATAAGAAATCATTTAATAATTTCCAAGTGAGCAGCAGGTGGATAGGGTTCATGGGACATCTGGAGGGAGTGTAATGAGCAAAAACGTGATATAATGAGAGGGTAAAAATACATGAGTACTTCTCAGCAATAAATAAAATAATTTAATTGTGCAATCAAATAACAAAAATATCAATTACCAACCATTACCGTGTCATATCCTTTGTCACTGTTATACAGAGTTTTTTAATTTATTTTATAGAGAAGGGATTGTTAAAATGAAATTGGGATTATGAGGGGGATATAATGAGCGAAAAAGTGGTAGCATGGCAGGGGTGTAATATGGATATTGTTCATATAAAAATAAATCAAATCAAACAATTTAACATAACTATGTTCAGACCACCATAATTCAATTAGCATTCACTTTTAAAACCACCATCTAAACTGTCACTTATTTTACATATTGTTTGTTGAATTCAAAAAACAATTCATATGCCCAGAAATACTCAATTACAGTAGCCCTTGCATCTATATAGTATTTATATAATAGTCATGATAACAACATTGTCATTTATATGATAAACATAATGATTCGTTGAGCCACAGTCATTCATATTCCAATATTTATTCCTTAAACCCAAATAAGAATAGGTCCATTATTAACCACCATCTGTTGATTTTCCAAACATTGTTTGACATGATAAACTGGGCATTAAAAATCATAACCAGGCTCCAATCCAATCACACATAGGTTTTCATCCAATATAATTATCATAAGTATTGATTCGAAATAGAATTCAACTAATAATATGCAACTCTGAGCCTAAGCTTCTCGTAAATTTAACATGTACAAACTTCTTTTAAAAATTGCCCAATGAGAGACAGAGCCAAATCATGCCCAATCGACCAAGCAAACACACAGTGCTCTTTACCTTCGACTATATTTGCAACGATATTAAGATCATTATTAGGGTTTAAACACAGTACACAGAGAGTAATAACAGATGGCTCAATCAAGGGATAAGTCCTCGAAGACACAGAAAGCTCGTGCCCTTTTCAAATTCACCACAGACACATAAACTTTAACAATATTCTTAACAGTGAGGGTTATCAAATGACAGTCAACCACCCTTGACAGAGAACAAGAGGAAATGAACTCTTAAAAGAATTGTAAAGAGAATGCCCAATCACAACCTGTGGCCAACCAAAGCACATATAAAGATTCCATTAAATATTTGGTTGATACTAAGCCCAACTATGCAATGCTTCCCAACAACAATGATAATGAGGGCAACGCCATGATACATAAAAGCTCGGGTCTCGGACAAGACATGGAAAGAAATACTCCAACTCTTAACAGTTCACATTGCAACCTGGAGAACCAAAACATATCAACCACAGAGATGAAAGGAGTGGCAACACTTAACACCAAGACTGGTTGTAAAACCCATGTGAAAATATCAGAGCTTGCTAAACTATAAGTTCCATAGAGAACCAAAACAAAAACCCCAAGCTAACTGAACATTCCTTTCTATGCTTTAACCAATAAACCCATGCACAGACTACACACAAAAAGGAATAACCATTCTTCTTTCTTTAAAATGCCAATAGTCTAGAATATTCACAAGAAGAACCCATAGACACAACACTGATACACAGTACAAAATCTTAAGAAAAACATATACCTCAAGCAATTATGAGCCAAAAATCGATTCATAACATAGAGGAACCATAATGGATGAAAAAATAAGGAACCATACCTACAAAATCTTGCTCAAGGGAGAGAATTAGACTGTATCTTCCTTCACAACCAAAAATAGTGGAGCATCAACAACCACCAAAGCCAAAAAAAACAAATGCAAGTATGTCTAGGGTGACGGGCCTCGAGGGTTGTTTGAGTGACGTGCAGTAAATGCATGTCACTTCCTTCCCCAGCCTAATTCAATTCAGCATACAATCCAGCTAACTCACCATGACACTAACCATTAAATCAACCACTATAACGTTACCCCATATGCATCATATATATTTTAACAAAGTGAATATCTATAGAAGCAAGGGTTTATGCACCCTTCATTGTCATAATAATACGTAACATTTGGGCTTGCATATAGTCCCTTTGTTTAGAAGAGCTCTCATATCATCCCCTTGTATAAAATTATATGTAAAAAAATTAATCTATGTTTAATTGCAATGTCAAACAAAACTGAAAATAACCATTTTATCCATAGTACAACGATAATTTGTGAGTGATCATCAAAACCATCTAGCCATGAGACAATTAACCAACCATCTTATGTCATCATAACGATTAAAACCATGACTTGAATCATCAACTGTAGAAGACTGTGTTGGCATCATCATAACAGCAAACAAAAAATATAAGTGCAACACATCCATCATGGTGCCATTAGTATACAAGGGGGTCCCACCTACTAGTTTATTATTATTATTATAAATAAATAATAGAGATTGGCAATCATTTGCGAGCAGTATTCATCGTTGCATTTTTATACGTCAACACATATGAAACTGTGAAGTGCACCAGTTGTGGACACACACAACTTGCTAATGTGTGTGATTAAGTGCACGTAAGTACATCTTGAAAGCAAGTTGATAACATAATGATACCTATTTGAATGTAAATCTAAAATGCATAATAATAATGCATGATTGTATTACTTATGGAATATTGGATGAAACTCTGAACTCATAAAGTTGAGGAAGAACCAAGGATGTGGTGATTTCAAGTAGTGTTAGATATGAAACAAGAGAGTTACATGTGGGGAAAGTTTCCTATGGAGGAGTTGTATAAGCACTATGTTTGGAGAACAGAGTTATAATTTTAATGACTAGTGAGAATTAAACAATGGAATGCTAAGCTTATTTATATAAGAATATTAGATTACATTTTCAAATATCATGCATGAGTAAAAGACATGCAAACAAATGAGGACCAATCTGATTTCTATTTGTGAAATGTGCAAAATGCAAAAGTTCATAATTCATTATGAACAAGAAACTTGTTGATGTAGAATGTTGAATTATCCAAGAAGGTCGAAGTGAACCTGACCGAGAATACTCAAGGAAAAGAGAAGGAAGATCCCAATAGGGGATAGATTGCAGAAGCAATAAATGAGAAAAGGACACTTTTCTCACTTTAAAACTCTGAATTATGAGACAGAGTTGTATATTTTTAAAAGAACAGTTGTGGAAATAAGTACAGTTGGTAAATGACAGAAAAAATAATAAATATGTTAATAAATGGGCTTGATATAGCCATGATAAGTAAAGGCGGCGAGGCCTTAGAAATAACTCAATTGGACTAAAAGTTTGAGGATGTGTAGAAGGAGTGGGAAAACAGGAAGAATCTCTTAACTCCTTTTTTTTTTCTTCTGGGATGAGAAGATTGATATATTGATGTGTGTGAACGTATTTGGTATGAGAATGTTGATAATTGTGTAATTGTGGAGACAACTAGAGATTTAATTGTGTTGGCACTCATAACACATTAAGGAGCAATGTGATAGACTGCATACATATATGTTGGGGCATATCTGAAAATGTTTTATTGATTTAAATGCTCTGGTACATGCATTTAACTTTTACATGACAACTGGCATAATTTGGATAGTGATGATGCATGTTATTTGTAGGAAATGATTGGATTTGTTGGGAAAGGACAGTTGCCAATGATGGATATCCTCAAGTAGAGGAGAAATACAAGAAGATTGTTGTTAAAAATATTAATGAAGGGACTTTGGAAGTTCCCATAAAGCACCACTGGTGAGGTAATATCAGAGAGAGTGTTGGTAGCCATAACACGTATAAAGGATTCATGTATATGTAGCATGAGGATTAAAAGGGATTGGGAAAGGAACTTGAAGGATAGAGAAGGGAATCTCTAGTAGTTAGGGACGATTGTAACCCTTGCAAGAAAATTGATGAACAAAATTCTCATAAAGTACACCTTGGTTAATGCATGTTTGCATAAGTGGGTAAGTAATGGACTTCCCATTATGGAAGAAGGATCTTTCAATGTTATACTAGAATATAAAAATCGTAAAGAAAGGTAATGGGTGGCCATAGATGTTGGCACCTTGATTTTTAGTGAATAAAGAATGTTCGAATGCATTCATATGAAATTTTGGTTTCATAAAAATATGCCAATTTGAGGTTATGATCAGCCTCAAGTAGGAAGAACAACCTTGTTGTAATAATGGGTGTGGATAGATAATCCACTTGGTAATAGGTTGGTTGAGTTCCACCACACCTTGGTAAGAGTTCCTAATATGAAAAGTAATCAATCTGAAACTAATGCAAGGGGCCATTGTGTGTATTGGCACATTGATTAGAGTGATTTAATGTTTGAATTGAATTCGGAAAGGTTTGGTATGCTGAAATAATGCATGAGTAACGAATGATATTTCCTTTGATTTATATCATTGAATAGATGAAAGTGAGGAAATTATTATTATGCACAAATTCTGAAAATTGTTTGGAAATCACTGCAAGTGTGCAATGAAAATATAATGTCCATGAGAACTAACAATTTGCTTGGCTGGTTGAAGTTGAATTGTAGGAAGAAGGGTCTTGGGTATGGAAGTAATGTAATCCCATAAGGAATACTAGCGCCTATTGATTATAAAAGATCCAAATTGTTATGAGAAGAAAAATGTCATACTTGGGGGATCTGGTTCCTATAGGGATAGGATCTGAAAATGGAAATTGTGATTAAATTGATAATAGAATCTCACAAATTATTGAATGTATGTGATACAAGTGAGATGAAATATATGTCCTAAAATGATAGATAATGTTTTTCAAGCTAAAAATCATGGAAATGACTATTGTAGTGACATGGAAATATTGTGATAAGCCATGATCCCCATAGAATGATGTGTTGTGGTGACACAGGCCGAATGGACGCTTTCGACAGAGCAAGTTAGAGGGATGCCTTGGCTGTAAGACTTGATGAAGTCTCTAAAAACTCTTAGTGTGAAAGAAAACATTGGCAAGGTAAGATGGATCGCCTGATGGATTGTATAGCAGAGAAGGGTATGCCTGAGCCTAGTCCTGGAGGGTGAGTGATCGCAAGGAAGAAGAGACTTTGATGACTCTTGTAGAGTGTTGATTTGGATCATGAACACAATAGGTATGTCAAGGAAGAAAAACAGTGATCCAATCACATATGACAGCCACACGGATGCAAATCCATGAACCTGCACAGATAAGTATTATACTGAATGTAAATTTTCCTCTTGAATTATGGGTAGCAATAGAATTTTTTTTGCATAAAAGAGGAATTAATATGCTTGTTGTTTGAAATTGAAGTAGGAAGATTTTGAAATGCCAGAGTCTGAGTGAGGATCAGACTATGAGAGAAAAAAAGGAATACATTGCTTAGGCATATGAAAGAAGAAGACATGGAAGGTGTTGTTGAGAAGTAAAGAACAACGAGGAAGGTGTTCCTTTCAAGGGGGAGGGGATTGTAACACCCCCTCTCTAAGCCCTAAGTATATGTAATTAATCATGATTAGTGATTTCCATGCAATGAAATGTAAATATTGTGAATGTAATATTGTAGATCCCAACAGTTGATTGTGGGGATGAAGGCTTAAAGTATTGGCCATGATACCACTAGGGGAAAGAGTAAAGGAACCTAGAGAGGGGTTCATCATGCTAAAGAGGACCCAAGCCTCCTTGTTGATAATATTTGATTTTGGGAATGTTCATATTCCCTTTTTCTCTGATTTTAAGAAACAAAAGTTGATAAGGAAGGAATGGTGGTTGAGAAACCAACCACCCTCAATGAATACATGTATGTAAGACCTGGCTAGCACAGTTGAAACTGTCATCCCTAGGTACAATAGGGTGTCATTTTTCATAGCACCAGATTGACCCCATGAGTTCCTTATAACAAAAGGAAGGGGATAGATTGAGAACCTACCCAAGATTTTACATGCAGGGGATGCATGAATGGGAAGGAGGGGATTAGAGGGATGTGTGCAAGAGGAAGCATGAGGGAAGATAGAAGAGAGATGAGCTTCAAGCAGAGAGAGCACCTAAGAAAAGAGAACTGATGCAAGAAGAACGCATGAGTGAGTGAAGATCTCCCTGGTGGTACCTTAGCTTGGCACGGGGGTGGACAAATCAATAAGAGTGAATGCATCTGAGCCTATGGTTGGGTGGAAAGGAGAACACCCACAATCGGTTGGCCAATTAAGTTCCTCCCCGAACAAATAAGAATTTCTTTACTCTATGTAATTTAATGGAAAATAAGTATTGATACCAGTATTTTTTTTTTAAATATGTATGTCTGGTTAATGGGTTTGATATTGTTCTATGGAAAGTATTTGTACTTAGACAATAGGAATGCTTCATAATGACACAAAGGGAATGATTATGTGTCTATGATTTTTGTGTGAACAATTAAAAAAAATTCCAGGACCCAACTGTAAACCAAACCCTCTTAATGTCTGGTTGAGTCGATAAGACTCAGTAGTCGTTGATATCTGAGCTATATTAAATGAAAGCCATCCAAAGACGGTCCCTTACCCTATTAAAATTTTGTTACATATTTTCATTAGCCCACAAGTGTTGGATCTAAAGGTGGAGATAACATCCACCGTGTATCTTTATTAAGAGGATCTCGTTGGATTCCAGTATATTGTTGATTGATCGAGGTTTGTCATATATATCGACCGAAATATCGTAGTTATATATATTTGTGAAATCTCATGAGGGAGTCGAGCGTCCCGGGGCACCGGAGCATCGGACCTTAGGGAAATTCTAATTCGAAACTCTTGGAAGTCTTGATACGCCACTATCTAGGTACCAAGGTTCCAACCCTAGTTCCATGACTCATTACATGAGCACAAGGAGAGAGAGAGTGTCATTTCCATGACGTGTTATGCCTACATTGTAGCCAGTGTATCACTGGGGTGATACTTGTCAACTCTTGATTCACAGACGATGAGAGTGTGGGCCTTGTTGGGATAGAACCTTTGTATCATCATCATGGTTTGTCAAATTTCAAATGTATCGGCCAACAGATATCATCCTTGGATCTTCGTAAAATATCAGGAGGGAGAGTAGCATCTCGGGTTATCGAAACACTGGACCCTCGAAGAATTTTAAGTCCAAACCTTGGGAAGTCTCATTACATCACTATAGGGGGACCAGAGTTCGAGCCACTAGTTCCAAACCCTTAATTATAAATCATAATCCCAAGAAAGGGAGAAGGTGACACCAGGAGAGATGTTTTGCGCCATCATGGCAGACAGGAGGTCAAGATATTGACACTCACCGGCATTTGATTTGCTGGAAAGTCAAGTGGGCTTTGGACCGTGGGGAGTTTTAGTGTATAGGATATTAGAGAGGGTCGAGGTATGAGACCCGCTTCGACGAGAATCGTTGATCTGTTGAACGATGCTATGAATATCCATTGTATAATCCTTAGCACCGCTACCAAACTGGATATGTGAGAGGATCCCTGATAACCATTAGATCTAAGCATGTGAGATCTTGGTCATCGATCTCATAGACTCATAACCCCGAGAGTTAACATAATTAATCGTTTGTTAATCATTGGAATACCTTAATTAATTACGGGATTAACCTAATTAAGTATCTTATATTTTCCAGATGGTGGACCTCGGGGGATTTAACCCACAAGGGGTCAATAAGGGGTTGAGGCCCTGATGTCTACAATTACTCTGTGGTTTCACATTTTGTGACATGAGTGGTGCCATGCGTCATGATGTGAGTGGTGCCACGTGTCATGACATGAGTGGTGCCATGTGTCACGTAGATTTGGAAATAGTGGGCAGGGGTCCAGGTGGAAAATGAGCGTCACATGTCAGGTGGTACAAGTGCCACATGGCATGACCAGATAGGGCCATGTGCCCCAGGCTGCCAATTGTATCGTGGATCGCATACCACCAAGATATTTTTGGAAATAGACCTTACGGAAATGGTCAATGGTCGATGCCTGAAAGGTCCAATATGACGTCATCCAATGAATAGGGAGTGGAAAAGTGATGGTTCCCTGTTGGGAGAACCTTGAGAACTACAGTGACATTTATTTCATGTCATCTCACATGGAAGTACACGTGTCACATGGTGAGCGTGCCACGTGTCAATTGATTTTAGCATTTAGGCATAACTCCATGGGAAAAACGTGTGCCACATGTCATGATGTGATAGTGGCTACGTGGTGTGCCATGGCCAAGACAAGTGGCACGATAAGATAGTGTGGCACATCAGAGGCATCATCTCATCCTGGATCGGGAAATGTGGGGATTTTCAAATAGTGAAAAGGTCGGGGTCCAAGATCTCGAGATTCGAGGTTTCGATGTCCCAAGATAACATCGGTTGGCATAACAAAGTCAATGCTCAATGGCCAGGTGTTAACACCTAGTTAAATCAGATCTCAGGAGAATACATAGCATAGGGTTTGGCGCGTAAAGGTCTGAGGTCCCACGGTCCCAACGACTGGTGGACAAGTGTCATCAACTGGTGAGAGCTAACCTTGGGAAGATGTGTAACGTTGGGCGATAAAGGGAGGAGGTCCGATGGAATAAGTGGCAAGTGTCATGTCTATAATGAGAGGTTACGTGTTTTGGCACGTCAATGCCACATCATATGACATAGGAGACTTGGAGCCATGTAGGTTCCATGTGGCAATAAAAGAGGCCTTTGGCCAATAAAGGCCCTAAATATTTAAAAGGCCATAACTTTTGATCCAGAGCTCTATTTTGAGAAAAAATATAATCATTGGAAATATCTTGGTGAGCAAAAGACGATGGTTCCCTTCTTAAAGGGATTCGAGGAAGTTTAGGAAAGGAGAAAATTTAATACCCCATCCCTTAAAATGGTACTTAGGGGGTTGAGTGTGTTACACCATCAAATTCTAACCTAGTCAACAACTCTTCTTTGTAGGTGATGTGGTCTAGCATCAATGA